>JAOTAX010042152.1:0-10840 GCA_025629825.1 Erythroxylum guanchezii
AACAGTCCTAAGTAATCTCAACCTATCCCATCCTATGCCAAAATTACCATTCTACCCTTCCAATTGAGGGTGGGATGTTACAAAAAATGTGCATGACTGAGGGGAAATTATGAAAGTCATTATGAGTTCATTAAGCATCTATCCAACTTTTTCTGTAAGAAATGATCTCCTGTTTGTCTATTTGGCCAAGTGTAAATATGCCTTTGTAGTTTAACTCAGTGAGCTCCAGCGACTTAGTGCATTCATCCAATTCACGTAGATTAGAATACAAGTTTCTCCTCACACCATAGGCTTTATTAGAATGGAAAATACAATTAAAATCACCAACAACTATCCATAGATAGGGTTGGTTAATTCTAAGATGTTTCAAATCCTCCCAGAGTTTCCTCCTTTGAAATTCTAGATTAGAAGCATAAATAATTATAAACTGGAAAGTGAGTTTTGCATTGCCCGTAATTCACAGTGGATGAATCTTTTAAAACATTTCTAGTTTGTAAGAGTGAATATGTTACAAGTGAGATAGTGATTCTCCCATTCAAGTGTTTCTCTTGGTTACTGATTGTAATCCAATCCCTATTCAAAAACCAGAGCCTTTTTTCAAAAAGGTTTCAAATTGATTTTAATTTTAATGAAATCCATAAGATGTCGTTTATTTTTGTAATAAAGCCCTTTATAGTAGATTGCTTACTAATATAGTTAAAGCCCTTTGTATTCCAGATAATAAACTTTATAGGATATAAAGGTTAGTTTTTTTTTCTTTATGTCCTGCGAAATCTACCACTACTAGTACTAGGTTAAGAAGATAATTGATTGTTCTCAACTGAGCTAAGATATTGATTGACAAGAGCTAGTTTAATCATGATGGAAACTTGAGGGTCCCTTCTAGCCTAATTAGATAGCTATTCATATGCAAATGGTTCTAAATTTGAAGTCTTATGAATGGGTCTTCTTCAACATAATTTTTATTCTTTGCATTATCAAGAGATGTAATTGAAAAGGAAGCAACATTTACAAGATTATTTCCACTCCCCACATAAGATATGTTTAGAGTCCTTCAAGAGATCTAATGGAAGAGACAGAAGGACTAGGAGGTTCTAAATTCTTCAATGATGCTATATCTGTATTTCATTTAGGGATTCCAATAAAAGGAATGAATTTGAAACTATTTCAATGTTAAAAGTGGTTAACAATTTCTGTTGGGCTTTCCAAACTTGGGTTCTTTCTTTCTTCTTTGGTCTCCAGAAGGTAAGTGACATTTAAGGGAATCTTTATATAATTGATCGTCTTGATTCAATCTCAAGATTTTGATGGAGTATAGTAGCTTACCATCTACATCAACCTTTAAACATACTCTGACATGGCCAATCTTTTAAAGGTTTGCTCTATTTTCGTCAAGGTTAATGGCTTGCCAAAAGTACTAGCTAAATAGCTTATTCCTTTTTGACAAATAATTAAGTGGTACTCCATATAGATTGGCCCTGATAGGAATTATTCTGAGGGTTCCTTCTGAATCTACCACAATCATTTCTTCTGGATCCAGGAAGGTTAAATGCTGTCTACTTTGTCCCAATGTCTGAAGACAACTATTGTTCGCCGTCTCTTTAAAGAAATTGTGTGCCACTTGCATTGGTGGTCTTAAAATTCCTTGATGATAGGCATTGAACCTTGGGCTCGTAAAGTCTATAAGGGTCCTTTGCTCTCTATGATGTATTTCCTCTGTCATCGTTCTTTCTATTTCTTCTTGGCGTTGAACTTTTTAGATTCTTCATTGTTGCCTTGTGATGTCCAAATTCATATGTCTTCTACTTTGCGACTAAACTTCCTTCTCTCTTTTTTTCAAATTTCTTATGATTGAGTACCACAATCACAAGAAAGGGAAATAATTCCTCAAAAAAAGGAATTCAAAAAGTACTAAACTAACTCCCTAGTAATGGAGCTAAAAACTTGTTGAGCAAGTTTTATCTAATGTAAAACCCTCAATATTTCGGAAGTATATGGATCGTAAACTTGTAGTAATTGAGGTGTCAATCCTACGAGGAATTAGGTAAAACTAAATAAATGTAACTTTGTCTACGGTTGTAAATATGGTTTGAGAGAAAATAAAATTCATAAATTAAACAATCAAATAAAATTGAGCACTAAACCACTTAACAATTAAGCTTTAACAATAAAACAAAGAGGATCAAGTATGGAAGTATAGGATTCGTTCTATCATCACTTTGCTTCCTTAACCATTTTTTGTTCAATTTGATGTCGATCCTAGATTTCTGAAGGGTTCGATTATTCTCTCTCAATACCTAATCATTTAACCCCAATTAATAATCCCTAATTGTCAAAAAATTCCAGATTTGGAATCTCTTGATTAACAAAAACAACATAACGTTTTCAACTAGTTCTTAAGCAATCTATCAAATAATCAAGTTCTCACATAAGATCTCTCTTCGTATGATTGTCAATTAGATATTTGTGTGACTTATTAGGTTGTTTACTCTTATTACCTAACCTAATCAGATTACTATCGACCCACTCTCTTGATTTTTTTTATCGAAGTATAAGAAAACATAAATATCATAACACCCAAAACATTGCATTGAAATCAAAAGTGTTCAAGTCACAAAATAAGTCAAGAACAAATCCTAATATAAAATTAGAATATCATCAACGTGTATAACATCTTCCAATTTAGTTTACACATCAAGTTTAATGAAAATAACAAAAGCAAAGAAAGAAAAACTTGGTTTAGAGTTGAATCTATCAATTTGGAAAATGCTAGACTCCTGATGCTCCTCTTGATCTTCCTTGGATTAATCTCAATTTGGTAAGATGCTGGTTGCTCTTTTTGGAGTGTTTTATATTCCTCAAGAGTTCTTGAGGCTTATAGGGTTCTTTCTAGGGTTTACCCACTTAATTTGGTTCCAAAAGTAGCCCCAAAATGTTAAAATTGCAAAAAAAAGTTGTATGTTGGAAAAGCTAAAATTCGTTGGAGTTGTTGTCTACACTCTCTGTCATATCGTGACCTACTTCCGTGTTTCCAATTCTTCTCTTTTCTTCAATTTCCTGTTCCCATACACTCAAACACACATCACACACCTTTTGAAATATAAAAATAAGATCCAAATCATGCTCAAAATAACACAAACACTTAGAATATAAACAAACACTAATAATAACATAATTCTAAGCCTATATACATGATAATCATCTATGAAATACTCAAAAGCACACTTAAACATCTATCAAAACATAGCATAATTTACACCTATCATATGTGTGTGTGTGTGAGTGGAATATCTAATGTAGTGAAACATGAAATCTTGAATATTATGATTTTCAATCTTAGTTGTTTTTTAATTAGATATTTGAGGGTACTTAGATATTTGATGGTTCCTATTTTTCCAACTAAATGGAGTGAGATTAATTGTTTTAGATGGTGGAAATCATTATAACTAGAATCATAAGTTGGGTTACACGAAATTTCTCTTATGTTAGAAGAACTTAGTTGATAAATTCTGTTTTATTTGTTTAGATGCTTATTGGTCATTTGTGTTTATATTACCTCAATATATTATGAAATTTGTGGAAGGTAAATGTAGGAAGTTTTGTGGGAAAAAAGGAGCAAATAGAAGTATAGATTTGATAAATTGGGAAATAATTTGCTATAAATGAAGTAAGAGAAGTTTAAACCTCAAAAGTTGTAAATAAGGGAATGTGACGTTAGTAAGTAAACAAACATGGGAATTGCACAAAAGAAAGATTAGTTTTAGGTTAAGTGAATTAATATTATTTACTTGAAACATACTCATTCTTGGATATATATGCCTTTTAATGATTGTAGCTAGGTTTAGAAAAAGATTCATTTGGTGAAATTAATGATGACTGCTAGATATGATAAAACAAATGGTTGCATAACTATGATTAATTGAACAGTGAAAAGCCAAATTTTAGATTTGCATAGAATAGATTGAAATTTCCTAAATATTTATTCGATTTCTAGATTATTGTTCCTCAAATGCTTCTTATTAGACAAAGAATAATCACTGTGATTGAGTTATTGTAAAGCTCTTGTTCGCTATTTTGTTGTGAATTTGAATATGTGAAACACTTGTATTTTAATTGTAATTGGTCTACACTAGTATAGAGTACTACGATCCCGTTGTAAGTGGACTTATGTTCTTTTAAATTCAAGAGATGAATACAATAGTTGGATTTTGCTTTTTAAAAACAAAAATTATAAATAGGAAATATTAATAGGAATGGCAACTTTGTTATGTAAAATATAAATAGAAGATTGTTTCAACAAGTCGATAAAGAATTCTCTATGAGATTCAATTTTTGTAAGTCTAGGTCTTTTTTTTTAAAATTTGATGCTTGAGGTAGAATTTTTAATTTCTTTATTTGGAAATGGATATTCATCTCAATTTATTCCTAGGAAATTTATTTTAATAGGATCATTAAATGTTAGTTTAGTGTTATTTGGTCAGTAAAGTTTGATAGTAACACCCTTATTCTTTCAAGTATTGTTTCATCTTTAGTTATGCAAACGTATTTATTTCTTTTACAATATTACAGATAAAACTCGTTCTACATGTGATTGCTGGGGTCTATTATCATCATAAATGAAAAAAGGCAAAGCATACCTAACAAGAAGTGAATAAATTTGCTGCTTATCAACAATGCCTTCTCTATTGCTGCGTCGATTTTATAAGTCTTAATGATTATATGTTTTCGTATAAACAGGTGGTGTTTAGGTAGAATAGAGCGGAGGGGTAATGACTTCCCTACGTCTCCTATTTTTCAAAATACGATGAAGATTTATCACATGCAACTGAAATAACATTCTCAGGTATCTCAAGAGTCCACCATAAGTAGCATACTCATGTTATTATGAGCAGTCCCTTACTCGTTGATGAATCTGGTACACAGCAAGGCCCAAGAAGAGGTTCTAGAATCAAAATGGCTCCTAGGAAGCTAGAGGAATATGAGCTAAATGCCACATCACCTCTACCTTGCAATTTCAAGGGTTAGTTCACGATAAACAGGTTCAAGTTCTTTTGGATGGTGGTAATAGACACAACTTTGTACAAACCCGAATCGCAAAGTTTCTAAATCTCATAGTGACAAACACTCAACCGTTTTTAGTATTAGTAGGCAGTGGTGAACGATTATTATGTGAGGGTTTAGTTCAGAAAGTGTCATTGGTAATTCAGGGGCAAGAAGTTTTAGTGAATTTTTTTGTGCTTCTTTTACAAGGGTGGGATATGGTGTTAAAAGTAGTGTGGCTAGCTACTCTCGGGCCAGTGGTGACTGATTATACGGCCTCGGTGTTTCAGTTTAATTATCAAGGGAAGCCGGTGAAGTGGATTGGGGACAACACTCAGAAAGTACATCTGGTTCAGTTCAATGGTTTGCGTCGATTGTCTCGAATTGATGCCATCTCTGAGTTCTTTCAATTGGAGTTGATCGATCCTTTGGTTACCGAATCAGTGATTCCTTGTAATGAAATTGAGAATGTCTTGCACGAGTTTTCTGATGTGTTCACTAAACCACATGGGCTGCCCCCTTCTCGCTCGTGTGATCATGCCATCCACTTGATTCCTAATAGTAGCCCAGTAAATGTAAAGCCTTACCGCTATCCGCACTTCCAAAAACAGGAGATTGAAAGGCTGGTTGCTGAAATATTGGCTGAAGGTATCATACGGTCGAGCACGAGTCTGTTTTCTTCCCCGGTGCTCTTGGTTCGGAAGAAAGACGGCACATGGAGATTTTGTGTTGATTACCACGCTTTGAACTCTATAACAGTAAAATATCGCGTTCCGATTCCTTCAATTGACGAATTATTTGATGAATTACATGGAGCACGATATTTTTCTAAATTAGATTTGCTCGCGAGATTTCATCAAGTTCAGGTAAAAATGGGAGATGAGGCTAAAACGACTTTTCGCACTCACGACGGGCACTACGAGTTTCTTGTTAAGCCGTTTGGTTTGACAAACTCACTTACGACATTCCAAAGCCTTATGAATGATGTTTTTCATCCAGTGTTACGGAGGTTCGTGTTAGTATTTTTTGACGACATATTGATTTATAGTCCGTCATGGCAGTCACATATGGAGCACCTTCGAGCCGTATTGATTATGTTGAGGGATCATCAATTAGTAGCAAAGCGATCTAAGTGTTTATTTGGCCAAATTTTAGTGGCTTATCTCGGTCATATCATCTCCCAGCAAGGAGTGTCGGTCGACCCTAAAAAAGTTACAGCCATTTGGAATTGGCCCGAACTAAAATATGTTAAGGAAGTTCGAGGCTTCTTGGGACTAGCTGGGTATTACCGTCGATTCATTAGGCATTTCGCTTCGGTGGCTAGTCCTTTAACTGATTTACTACGAAAGGATGGGTTTATGTGGCCTGAAGTCACTGTTGCAGCTTTTATACAGCTGAAGGAGTTACTGAGTAAAGCCCCTGTTCTTGAGTTGCCTGATTTTACTCAGTCTTTTACCCTCAAAACTGATGCCTCAGGAAATGGTGTAGGAGCTGTGTTGTCTCAGAAGGGTCACCCTATTGCCTATTTCAGTCAATGGCTCAGTGATTGTATGCAACAATCCTCGTCCTACTAGCGAGAGATGTTCGCAATCACTCAATCTATCTCTAAGTGGCGGCAATACTTATTAGGGAGACAGTTTACAATTATCACTGATCAGCAGCCACTTAAAAGCCTCACGGGGCTAGTTATATAGACACCAGATCAACAAAAGTGGCTTGGGAAGATCATTGGCTAGAAGTTTGATATTGTATATTGACTGGGGAAGCATAACCAAGCAGCTGATGCTCTTTCCCGAGTACCGGCAGCCCATTTCTTAACATTATTGCAAACTGAATTTTCCTTTGTCATTGAGTTGCGAGCTGCTATTGAAACACATGATGAGTTGAAATCATTGCAGTAAAGGATAAGAGCCGATCCTAATAGCCTCCTTGGGTTTGCCATTGTTGATCGTTTGCTTACTTTTCGAGGAAGGTTAGTAGTACCATTTGATTCTCCGTTGTGTAATCAATTATTAATTGAACTTCACTCATCTCCTATGGGGGGACATGCTAGTGTTACTAGAATTTTCATCGTTTAGCATCAAATTTTTATTGGAAAAATATGCGAGTAGATGTTAAATGTTTTGTGAGTGAGTGTGAGGTATGCCAGCAAATAAAGGTTTCCACTTTATGTCCAGCTGTATTGCTACAGCCCTTGACGATTCCAGACTTAGTTTTTGAAGTCCTTTCCATGGATTTTATTACAGGGCTGCCGTTATCGAAAGGGAAGTCAGTTATTATGGTAGTAATTGACCGATTGTCTAAGTACGGGCATTTTGTGAGGCTGCCAGCAAACTTTTCCAGCACCACAGTGGCCTCGACATTTGTCCAAGAAATTATACGTCTTCATGGAGTGCCAGTCTCTATTGTTACCGATCGTGATCCTCGATTTTTTAGCGAGTTCTGGAAGGAAATCCACAAGCTGCATGGTACGAGTTTGAAGATGAGCATCTCGTATCACCTGCAATCCGACGGCCAAACTGAGGCTTTAAATAAGTGTTTGGAGATGTATCTCTGATGTTACGTGGTGGATCATCCTTCTTCTTGGATGAATATATTACCATGGGAAGAGTTTTGGTATAACACCGCCTTCCAAACAGCTGCACAAATGACCCGTTTGAGGTTTTATACGGCTAAGCTCCTCCCATAATTGTTCGTTATGTGAAAAGGGCTAGTGGGAATGATTTGGTCGAGAGCCAAATGCTGGAGCATGATCAGACACTTTCTTTGCTTAAGGAAAATCTAAAGAAAGCTTAAGCTCGGATGAAATTGTTTGCAGATCAGCATCGCCGAGAAGTCACTCTCCAAGTGGGAGATTGGGTCTTTGTGAAACTCCAACTATTTAGACAGAACTCGATATGTTTGCAGAGGCATTGTAAGTTAGGAAGGCACTATTTTGGCCCTTATAAGGTGCTGCAATGAGTGGGGGAAGTGGCCTATAAACTGGAGTTACCTAATTCGACTCGCATTCATCCGGTTTTTCACGTGTCTGTATTGAAGAAATGTATTGGAAAACCTGAGTAGCAGATTACTCCACTGCATTTAGTTGATTCCACAGCTTCAATGGTGTTACAACCCTTGGCTATCTTGAACAAACGAATGTTGCAGCAAGCTAATGTGATGGTGGAGCAGTGGTTAGTACATTGGGAAGGACTCACGACCACCGAAGCTACATGGGAAAACAAAGATAGATTGCTTGCACTTTTTTCGGATTGGAACCTTAAGGACAAGGTCGATTTTGATGGGGAAGGTGTTTTTGTGAGCAGTCCCTTACTCGTTGATGAATCTGGTACACAACAAGGCCCAAGAAGAGGTTCTAGAATCAAAATGACTCCTAGGAAGCTAGAGGAATATGAGCTAAATGCCACATCACCTTTGCCAGCTCAGTGAGAGAATAATGGTTCCTTAGTAGTTTGTTACAGATGCTCCTTATAGCAGAGAATATGCAATTTGTTAAGGCATGCTTAGTGTTATGTCAAATGTAATTCCTCTCTCCACCCTCTCCTCTGTTATTCTTCTTCTCATCTTCTTCCTCACGAAGGCTTGACTCTCATTTTGTATTTCTGGAATAATTCAATCATAATCTCTATTGCTTTTGAG
The DNA here is from genome assembly GCA_025629825.1 of Erythroxylum guanchezii. Taxonomy (NCBI): domain Eukaryota; kingdom Viridiplantae; phylum Streptophyta; class Magnoliopsida; order Malpighiales; family Erythroxylaceae; genus Erythroxylum; species Erythroxylum guanchezii. The sequence continues at coordinate 8,680 of JAOTAX010042152.1, forward strand.
CCATATTGGTTTATCGTGCATTGCTGTTGTTGATTCATTAACACATGTTGGGCTAAGGAGCTATTAAAAACTCTACATTGTAAGAACCACATCTATATCTTTTCAACAATCTCCAACTCCAGATCTAATGAAGTGCAAACCTGTTGTCGTGACAGGAAGCTTCATCTGACAACTTAAAGTTTTAAAATAAAAAGGAGGAATTATCTGCACTAAAACATAAGAAGCACCGGGAATCTTCTTATATTTTATTTTTCATCATTTATTTTCATTAACTGAACAAGAGCATATATATGTAAAATTGTATCATTAACAATGGTTGTCTTTATACACTTGTAATCCATTATTTGTTTCTAGGAGGCAGCAATATTACAATATCTAGTGAACGCCTATAGATGCTACTTGAGGTTGGTTTTGGAAAACATAAAATCTTGACTAAAATCTGTTATGCTTATTAATGGTTTTGGTGATGACCATTAATATTTCAAAATTTAAATTTGATTTATTCCCTTTTGAAGGTAACGATATAATTCTTAAGAGAAAGTAAAATCGTACGATAAATGCTTCCCTTTTTATAGGAACTTTCTTTATGAAATTATCTTATCTATTTTACAAAATTCAGAAGGATCCTGCTGAAGTAAATCACACGTTAGTATGAACTTTATATTCGAAATACAAAATGCACAAGAAGGGGGGTTGAATTGTGTAATCTTTTTGATGAATACAATCCCCTTATATATTTTTTTTGAAAAACTTGCTTTGTCAAAAACTATTGAGTAAGAATATCACAATGTATTGAGATTAACTTCTAAGTACTTGTATGAACAATAGAAATTCAAAGTTGAGAGTTAGAGAGAAAGAGTCGACAAGCAATTTTATCCTGGTTCACCCCAAACCGTGGGTTACGTCCAGTCCTCAGAATCCTTTATGAGATTTCACTATTCTTCTCAAAGATACAAGTATTCTTTTTACCGAGCCTCTTCAGGTCTCTTACAATAAGTATTCTTTTCTCATTTAGCCTCTTCAGGCTCTCAGCGTTTCTTCTCTCTTACAGAGAAATATTGCAAGCTTTGTTACAGAGAATAATAGCTCTAAATTTTAGCACAATGAATACAGTGTTTCTCAAAGTCACTAGCTTTCTTAAAATCTCTAACTCTTTCAAAATCACTAACTTTTTCAGTCTTCGACTCCGACTCATATTTATAGCCTTCGTCTTTAACGGCTTCTTGATAACCGCTTCTTTCTTCTTGATCTTTGAAGAAACAGTTATTCAGTTGAGTTCTGTAACTAACTCAACCTAATTAACCTCCTGACATGGTATCGGGTCTTCATCTTAGTTTTTCGCTTCCGCTTCGTCTTATTTTCTTTCGTCTTAGTTTTTCGGCTTCCGCTTCGTCTTAGTTTTCTGCTTCCGCTTCGTCTCATTTTCTATCGTCTCATTTTCGCTTCTGCTTCGCTTAGTTTCCACTTCGTCTTAGTTTTTCGACTTTCGCTTCGTCTTAGTTTTCCGCTTCCACGTTGTCTCATTTTCTATCGTCTCATTTTCGCTTCTACTTCGTCTTTGTTCGGACCCCGCCCTTGCGAGTCATGTGCCGACGTCCTATGTGACATCTAGGCGCACATCCCACAAGGTTGGTAAGCCCTCACCATGTCAGACCTAAAAAACGAACTCATCTCACTTACTTCCGAAAAGATTTTGGGATAGCTCATAAAGGAATTTCGATAAGACTTCTTCACAACATTTGTTCCTCATTGTATTAAGTTTCTAACGACACCAAAAACACTCAATTTGGTTCAGAAATAAGGAAGTATTGGCCAAAACACTTCCGGACTAAAATTCATACACAGTAGACGCGTCTAGGGAGTAGGAGAACCCTCTGGGTATGCACTAACTACCTTCGAGCTCGAGGCTCTTTTTCAGTATCAGTATCAGTGGCGACTCTGGTCATAACTGTTGTTATTATCCGGTTATGCATTTGTGTATGAAATGCATATGCCTAACTAACAGTCCATATCAAACAGTCTGCCCCAGTAGAGGCAACGAAATGAAGCACAGTGTAGCAAGCAATGTACAATGTGCACATCCGGAACACTTCAAGCAATTAATCCCAGTATATCACAGTAATAGCAACCAATGCACAATGTGCACATCCAAAACACTTCA
>JAOTAX010042162.1:0-10840 GCA_025629825.1 Erythroxylum guanchezii
AATTCAAGAATTCTCCTTTTCTTTACCCATAACTAATCACTAACATTCCTCATTCAATAGTTCTAACGTTTAAGAAATGTACGGGATCCAACAAGTACTTTCCACCCTCTTAAATAAAAAGGTTGAGAAATAATATCTTTTACTTTAAGTAATTTGATAGTGATACTTTATATGATACATAGAAAAGATATCTGAGTCTAACAAAGATGCCCCACACAATGGCCTTCTAATATTGGTGAAATTTTAAAGCTTTTGAAATGATCTATTAAATTTTATAAGGTAGGCGAAAAATGTTGCAATGGGTGGAATAGTGAACAATAAAGTTCTAGATGATATCCTAGAGTTAATAAAAGATATTGCAGTGAACAATTACCAGTGGCAATCAAGAATGGTAAGAGCAAGCAGATCAATAAGGATCTATAATATAGAATTATGACTACTCTAACAACTTAGATAAAGATGATAATGAGAAAATTAGACAACTTAAGCTCACCATCAACAATAGCTCAAGTTATGACATGAATTTTATGGGGAAAGACATTAAGGTATAAAATGATATATTAGGAATTAGATGGTTGAGTCAACGCAATAAGTCAAATTTATGTGAAGTTTTTATAAGTAAAAAAACCCCATTATAAGAGTCTTAATTTATAATGGAGAAATCAACCTAATTTCTTCTATAGTAGTCAAAAAGCATAAAGATAGCCCTTATAAAGTTTTAAATAATTTGTATTAAAAGATAAGAAATTGAGTCTAAAGGATATAATATAAGAATTCAGACAAGCAATTACTTACCAATTCCAAATCACGAAGCTTTAATAAGGAATCTCAAAGTTCAAATTAGTCAACCAATTAAGGTGATAATAAAGAGAGCGCAAGGCATTTTATTTAGTGACACATTATTGATTCAAAAATCATGAGGCTTTAATGAGAAATATAAAAATTTAGATAAGTCTACTAACGAAGGTGATAACAACGAGATTACAAGGCACCTTGTCTAGTGACACATTACTTAACCTAGGGAACATATGAAGGAGGTTGGCCTAAAGGGTTAGTAGTTGATTAAATAAAAAAGGAACAAAAGAGTAAGGATTCCAATAAAGGAGAATAGACTAAGAATTCCATACCTTCTATAAGTATTTTAGGTGATTCAAAAGGTGGATTCTAGTTACTAAAATGAGTATGAAGAAGATATGAAAGAAGAGGATCTTGAGGAAGAAGATCCAGAAGAGGAGGACCCTAAGGAGAAGATTATAAGACCAAAATAAAATGAAGGCAACATTAAAGTCCTCCAAAACACTGTACTATAGAAGTTGTGGGATGTAAGGATTTTTTATATTTCTTGCATAATTGGTGGTGCCTATATTATTAAGGAATTTGAAAATTTAAGAAAAGTATTAATGTAATGGCTTATCATATTTTTAAAATATTAGTAATAAGTAAACTAAAATCTAGTAGGAGAGTAATGTATCTTACTAATAATTCATTACGAAGTCCTAAGCGTGTTAAGGAAGATGTCATGGTAAAATTGATATTTTTTTTATTCTAATAGATTTTCATATTCTCTTTTAGAAAAAAATTATTCCAAAAAATAAGGCTAAGCCTTATAAAATGTATAAGGAGTGACACATTAAAACCATCGAATCAATGTAAGTGAGAAATGCAAATGGAAATTCCTAATTGGCATTAATCCTCACAACACATTACATCACATTACAATTATGGTCAGTACATTATAATTCCTTGAGAATTCAGTTTACTACTAGAGAACTTCTTATCTTTGAGCCACTTCTCTGGTAATTAAAGCTTTGTTTCTAAACAATATAAGATACTCTTTTATCTTGCTTAATGTATTCCTTTGAAATCTTAAAGCATCCTTTTATTCACGTTTGATTTTCCTCCAATTACTTTTATGCTAGACCTTATATAGAGTTGCACAGAAGGATATCTTTAGGAGTTAGGAATTACCCTTTCACTTTTTTCTATTAAGAAGTTGTTTCACAATCTGATCCCAGATACTACTTACTTCTTCAACGTCGCATGCAATTTTGATCCTATTCCACAAAGTTACTTCTTGCTTTTCAGAATATATAAGAGGAGCATTTGACTCTAGACATTGTGCCTAATCTGTTTTTGAATGCTACCTGCACTATGATTGCATCTTTGGGGTTGTTTGTTGGAATCATATTAGCTTATGCCAATCTACCTTTTTCTTAGTCTATATGAAAAGACTTCTAATTAGGGTTGTTTGTTGAAAGGTTAGTGAATTTTTTTGAAGTATAGAGAATCCAAATGACTCTATCTTCAGTAACAATTCTTATTTTGTACCTTAGAACAACAATTACTAGCTTCTTAAACCCCCTTTGCTTGATAATGCACTATTGTTGGTTAACTATTAATTCATTGACCTTGACATATATCTGAAATGGAACAAGTTAGGATGTAGGTATAAAGGGCTTTTTTGGACCAATTATCAAACCATATTGAATTGTTTCTTCCATCTCTTATAATGCATTTAAAAGCTGGATGTAGTACATCTTTATTTTTTAGCATATTTTTCTAGGTCTAAGAGGAGTTAGGATTGTCCTTTACTTCCTAAAATATATGCTATTGTATGCTTCGTATAGGTATACTACACAACGGTTTCCATACCCTTTTGGCAATAAAGACTTAATTGGTTAGTTGTATAGAGTTCAGTCCTAAACCATCTTGCTTCTTTAAGTAATATAAGCCCTTCTAGGATACTTTATCCCTATTGTTTTATAAGAATCCCCATTCCATAGAAAATTCATTAGCATCATTTCTATATCCTTGACCATCTTCCTTCTTCTTTGTAAGGATTAGATAGGATATCCAATAATTATAAAGGTTACACAACAGATTTTTATTCAACTAAATTCTACATATATAACTTAATTCTTTGTTGCACCATTTTCTGAGCTTCTTTTCAATTTGCTCAAAAAGAGGCTTACAATCCTTAAAATGGCCTTGATTTTGTGATTGGAACTCTTAGGTAAGTAAAAGGGAGATTAATTGCTTTCATTTGAGAGATATTTACAAGCACCTACTTGAGAGGTTCAACATCTTTGGAAAACATGATGAAGCTCTTATCAAATTTAATCTTAATCCCTAACATACTGCTAAATTGGTTAATAGACTTTATTGATGTTGAAACAGAAAGGGCATTTACCTTACAAAACAATAATAAATCATCTAAAAATGTCATATTGAATAGCTTTAACTTACTACACTTCCTTTAGTATTTAAAACTTAAGTTCTAAGTAATATTGTAAGTAGTGATTTAGATTAAAACCTTTGTTCATATTGAGAACATATATGGAGACAAAGGATCCTTTGTCTAAGCCATCTTTCCCCTTTGAACCATAGAGTACGTTCTCCTTTTACAAAGATGCTAAAGGTGGTGGTAGATATACATTCTCTAATCCAATGTGTGAATTTTCTAGTAAATACCATAGCTTCTGTAGCTTAGAATAGGAAATTCCAATTAACATAATCAGAAGCCAAGTTTACTTTAAGTGCACACATCTTGCAAACTCACTTCCTCCTATAGCATTTAAATATTTCTTTAGCAATCAATATGTTATTTCCCACATTCATTCCTTGTATGAAAGAGCTTATGATTTTAAAGTCAAGGAGCTCAGAATAGGTTACAATCTAGTTAATAGCATTTTAGATTTTAATTTACACATATAGTTGCAATAACATATGGGTCTAAATTCCCCCATTTTACTTAGAATAGGGGACTTAGGGACAAGGAGGTTGATTACTCTTAACAAAGTTCCCTCACTAAAGAACTCCAGTATTGCCTTTGATACTTGATTTCCAATCCACTACCATACTGCTATAAAGAAGTGAGCATTTATTCCGTCAAGCCTAGGGGCTTTGTTAAAGTTTAATCCTTTTAATACTTCCTCTACATTCTTAAGGGCAAACTCCTAATTAAGCATTCAGCTTGTTCACATGAGATTATAAGCCTCAGGAAGGTTTGCCTTAGAAATCATCATCTTTTCTGGTGCTCATTGAACTTATAAAATATCTCTTGGAAACACTTTTTACTTCATTTTGCCCCTATGATTTTCTTCATTTGCATGTTCAATGTAGCTAATTCTATTTATATTTATCCTTACAGAGATTGCTTTGAAATAGAAATTGGTGCATTTATCACCTTCTTGGAGCCATTGTATTCTTAATTTTTTATTTAACGATGAGTAGTGGGCATTTAGTGTAGATTGGTATCCTTCTTGAGCTTCTTTCTCCATGTGCTTTAGTCTTAATTTATGATGGTCTAGTCTCACCTTCATCTCAATATCTATAAAGGTTTCTTTCTCTATATGGATATCCAACTTGTTAGAAGATGAGATTTACTATGTAAGGTTTTAAGGTTGTTTTTCATGGCTTGAAGCTTTTGAAAGAATTTAAAATGTTTAAAGCCTTCTAAATTCACCTGTAATCCTATCCCAACTGATTCTTGAAAACCATCATAATTGAAAGGAGCAATCCTGACCAAGTTTCTTGATAGGTTGAATAGTTCAATGGGATAATAATCAAATATAATAGAACACCCAAAGTTAGCCTTATAATTTTGGAAGTAAAGAAACCATTATGTTTGATAAGAGTCCAGTCAATTTTCCTTCTTAAAAGCCATTTTCTTTGCTAGTTGTTAATCTATATGAGGAAATTTCCTTTGTAACTTAAATCAATTTCCTCAATATTCTTTGCACATACTTGAAAACATTCTCAAGGGCCTATATTATTCGTTACCCAATCAGATTTGTAATGAAATAATATGTATTTGAAGCCTCCAAATAGTAACCAAGTCTCATTCATAGTTGAGGTCATTCGATTTAGCTCCTGCCACAATTCAGCTCTCTGAAAACTAGTGATAAAATCATATATAAAGCTAATGCATACCTTTTGATTAGTTTCTTTATGGGTGGCCCATAGGTGAATTGTTTGTGCACTAGTTTTATTAAAAGCATATACGAAGTTAATGCATACCTTTTGATTAGTTTCTTTATGGGTGGCCCATAGGTGAATTACTTGTGCACTAGTTTTATATCTCTATATGAAATGGATTGGATTCTACTAATATTCTTCCATTATAGTGGTCCTCATGATTGGTGAATAGTTTCCAATCTTTTTAAATGAACCATAAATTTCAATTTCTAACCTCCTTGAATTTTGTCTCCAAAAGGCCAACTAAGCATGACTTTATTGAGCTAATGAAGTCTTTAATTTCTAATTGAATGTTACGATTGTTCAATCCCGTCAATAATTATATGTAGTCTTTTACTATCTACAATATCTATGATAATTCATGTTATGGAAGGTGAGCAAATACTTAAGGTTAGAGAATAAGGATATGTTAATTGATAAGGTGCCATTTATGCTTATTAAAGATTAAGGATATTCTAATTGCTCCAATATTTTTTAGGAAATCATTAAGGAATAAGTTAAAGAATCATGAAAAGTAAGAATGAAGGCAAGCGTAACAAATGAGATAAAAATAAGAGATGATGCCCATTGTCTCTAAGAGAATGAAACTTGAACTATAGTATCAAGTGCTAAGATACATAAGGGGAATTAAGAATACCTTTATGTTGAGGCATTGATGAAGGAACAAAAAACTTAATATGTCTAAATGAATTTTTCAACCCATACAAAAGGTAAACGAGGAGTAGGCATTATTTCCTTACAGAAAGGAAATGAGTTGAAAGAGGAGGCTAAGTCCAGGCTCCACTTAAAAAGATATCATAAACTTTAGAATTGATAAAAGGATCCATAATTGGTCTACATAGGGTAGTGATTAGATAGAAAACTAAAGGAATGTAATTGGCTATGGTAAAAAACATGAATTAACCATCTTGTATTCTTTAGAAAAATATCCTTCTCATATAATTTCTTAACTTGAGAATTTTCTCCGAGTCCAAGTTAGACTATCTTAAGGCTTCAATTTCTAGACATTATTTTCCTTGACAATGAATCAATTTTACCCATATGGACTTATTTAGTGAATACTTGCCAAATCCTTTTTGAGAGGATTACTTTATTCCAAGTTTTATATAGCTTGATCCTAATTTTTCCTTAAACCCTTAGTTTGTAAAAATCATCCTATCTTATCTTATAATGATCATTCATGTTACCTATATCACACGCTGAATTTTTTATCATCCTATCTTATCTTATAATGATCATTCATGTTACCTATATCACACGCTGAATTTTTTTATCTTTTTAACTATTATTTAGTATTAGTAATTTATATTTTTCCAAAATAGTGTTCTTTTCCTACTATTTTTGTTCTTAAGCTTTAATTTTTAAGTATTTTTCATTTTGATACTTAGAAGATGTTTTCTATTTCTTATTAGAATTAGATTATTGAGGAGATATTTTGCAAATAATTGGTGGAAATTAAAGGATAAATTTGGTGACCTATAATTTTTTTAAGAAAAGATTCAGAATAATTGTTGTTAGTGAATAAATTGGAGAAAAATGTGTTAAAGGTCAAATAAATTACAATTATTAGAGGAAATTATTTTGAGGTAATTAGTGTTGTTAGGGAAGTTCTCTAAAGGCAATAACCTTTAGCACTTATTGTACAAATCATTTTATGATTAATAAAGGCATTTTTCATTATTTTGATGTTCATGCATTTATAGGTTTGATGTTGATCTTAAATTGATTTAATGAAGTCCTTGATACAAAATAAATCATAGAGGAAATCATGATGAGATCATGATAATGAGATTCTTATCATATGTAATTATCTTAGTATCTAAACCTTCCCCAGTTATAGGATTGATGAGATGGGTTATCATTAATCCAGATAGATAGCACATGTCATACTCCTTGATTAGATCAAGTAGTAGATCTCATAAACTATAGACATGAGTTATTTAGAGTTAACATGTGGATGCTTACTAAGGGTAGTAAGTACATTAGATTGACCTACTATGAGATAATCATATGGATATTCTATTCCAATGTCAATGATAGTCTCATCATAGTAATGATGCAAGTATTCTTTGACTTGAGGTGCTCAAGGATATCTCAAATACTGATCCTGTGCTTTGACTTTATTCATCGGTGCCTTTCAAGGGTTACTCATAGGGTGGTGATTGGGTACAACATGAGGTATTTGGAGGTAGTTAGGTAGCTAATAAATGATTCACCACTCCTGATAGAAGGAGATGATATCTACGTCCTCTTGTTGGGGTCATTACTTAGGAGTCTTTGGCTAGAGTAGATATATGTTATGAAGAGAGTCTTTAATGATACATGAAGTAATGAGATCCTCAGAACAAGATCTAATATCACTTGGACTAGATGTGACATAGTCTGTCTAGTGGGAGTTGACACCTTGACCATACTTTGAACCAAGTGGGGTATAGATGGTCAAAAGGATGAATTACATCGCAACATTGCTTGTGGAAGGGTTCATAGTCAAACCACTGACTTTCTGGTCAATTAGGGGTCATGACGTGTTACTAGATACCGCTCTTGGCTTACTTGAATTAAGTGTTAATTCAAGGGGCCAACATAACCAGAAACCTAATGGGTCACACACATAGGAGTTCCGAAGGATGAGTAAAATGGTCTTGAATGGTGATTCAAGATATGAGAGAGTGTTTTGGGATTGTCTCGCAATGTGATCGTGGTAGAAAACGTTGCATGGAATGGATTAGAAACAAGTGTTATTGGCTGTCAATTTGGCCATTAACTTCCCAAACTTCCATTAATGCATGCTATTCATAGTCATTAACTTCCTATAACTTCCATCAATGCATGTTATTCATGACTATTAATTTCCCATAACTCTTTATTAGTGATAGGGGTTATGGAAGGCCAAATGGTGCAGAATATAAAGATGATTTTTGTGCATCTTGTGTAAGATACAAGTGAAAGAAAGGTTCTTTTCTCTCTCACACACTCTTTTCCTCTCTAACTCTCACAAGAGTTCTTGTTTTTGCTACCACAAAGAAAGAATTCTAGCCATCTCCTAGTGAGGTTCATCCTTCTATCTTCATGTGGACTTTCATTAGAGAAGGTCTACGTTGATCGTTGCGGTTTATGACAACCCAACGCGGAGAAGATTAAAGAACGAAGGAGATCGTTGGAAAGGTATGTAAACATCTTACATTTTATGTTTTTTTCTATATCAATATGAATGGGTAGATATGTTTTTTAAGGTTTTGTTTTATTTTCTGCTGCGTATATTTGTTATATATTATGTATGAGAAGCATGATCAGAATCTTACATTTACATTACAAAAACATCTAAGAGTTTGCTATTCTATAGAAAATATCTAACATTAAATGGAATGCTAACAGAAACATTCTAACTAAACTCCTCAGACATCAGCTGACCAGACCTTTGAGCCATTCTTGTTTCCAAAATTGAAAATACTATACTGCTATTAGATTGCCTTAGAAGCTAGGTCTCGTCAGTATCTGAAAACCAACATTACAATTTTGATGTTTTGCGAACTCAGTGAGTGAACCATCATCAATGTGCTCACTCAAAACAAAACATAAACATCACAAGTATATAACACAGTTCAATCAGTATCTCACATCATTCAGAATCAAATCCCATATATCACATCATTCATAATTTAGTACCTGATGACAACATACATCATATTTCAACAAGTCCATTATGAATACAAACATTTCATATAATCATTTCAGAATAATCCAATCATTCATTTCAATCATTCATATCATCAATATGTACACAAACATTGTATATCATTATATCAACTCAATTTAGTCATTACTTGCAATCATTCACATGATATATGTAATGATATGCATATGTAAATGCACATGAGACTCCACTTTCATTTTTGTTTTTTTTTTTTATGACTGAGCGTTTATTTATTGCCCCGTATTTGTTGTGGATATGGGGCTCATTTCATATATTGTCCTGTAATCATTGTGGATACCGAGCTCATTAATCATTGAGCCTGTGGCTCTTTATGCACATTTCCTGAGCTTTAAGCTCTTTTTCACTTTAGTCACTCAGGTCATAACTCCTTTATCTGATCATGCATATTCATGTGCTGGAATGCATCATTTGACATAATGTTCTATCATTAACTTTCATTCAGTATGCACAGTCATTTAGCATATTCATCGGATCTGAGTCCGACATTCAACATACAGTTGAGAACACCTTTTCCATATTCACATACATTTAGAAAGCACTTCCAATACAATCCCGAATATCAAATTCCTCAGACCAACAATGTCTGGAATTATCACAATTATATCAGTAGCAATTCAGTAATTGAAGTTAATAAAAACAATTCAATCATAGTGAGAAAACATCTAGGTTAACTCACAATACGTTTCAGATAGCTATTGCCTTGATGATCCAACAATGTCTGGATGTGGATGCTTAATTTGTGCTTCTATATCATGCAATACTCACATATTTACACATTACTAACTTGTTTAATCAAATAAGTACTCAATCATACACATGTATATGTGTTATGTTCATTGCATGCTTAATTGACTATTCCAGGTATGTATCCTTATTCACAAGTCTTGATCATTCATTCATCATAGCTTGTATATATCTAGTTTGCAATTAGGTTTATTCCTTAATTAAGTTTGGTTACCCTCAATTCATCAACCATATATTCACCAATCCTTTCCTAGCATTATATATTCACACAATTTCCCAATTCTCATTCATTCATATCTATCTCATTACTTATATCCTTTAGATTTCATTTGCATTCATAAGAACATCTTTATACTATTAACAACTCATACTTCTCAAATTCATATACATTGATATCAAACAATCCATTCCATAATTTATCACCTCAATTAACAACTTAAACTTATCAAATAATTAATCACTTAATCAAGCAACTTTCTAGGTTCATTTCAAGCCTCAATCATGTCCTAATGTTCCAAAGTGAAGCAACTTACCCTTATATGGTTAAACTATCACACAAAACACATTTTTTTACTCTAAAGAATTGCCCACGATCATGGGATAGGTAACTGAAGGTACTCCTTCATTTTGCTTCAAATTGTTTTTCTAGCTTTTAACATCTTCATACCAAATTCAACACATCTTTATCATAGTCCATTACTTATTCCTTAATTATACCTTAATTATACTTCAAATCCTCATCAATTCCATATCCAATTCCAATTCAAATCATTCATTTGGTAACTCACAAATTATGGTCTTTTATGCATCAAAATCAAAACAGAAACCATAATTCATTGATCATATATGTAGTCCTAGTTCTTTCCCATTTTAAGATCACTATATTAGTACCTTTCTTTAACATAAATTCACCTTCATTATTTTAGCGCCCCCTTATCATAGGGTACGTACTGAGACGCCCAGAGGTCATTCCGGTACATATCCTATGATAAGGGCGAGCGACGATTGATCACTCCATTCACTTCATATAGCATGGTATCATAATTCACTTATAAAGCATCATAAGAAAATTAGAATATCTTAAAACTAACTTTTTCCTCATTTCATTTCATAAAACTCGATTGTCTACATTGTGTCTATCAACATTTTCCATATGTATGTCATCAAAAAACGTAATACAGTGGTATTACATGAATGAGGAAAATATGTATAATCTAACTAATCTCTCCAAAAATCTCAGCTGACTGACCTTTAAGCCATGACTTCTCTTGCTAATCACAATTTTCATGGCTGGTAGAGCCTCTTCAGTAGCTAGAGTCGTTCTCTTGGTCCTGAAAAGACAATGTTGCAATTTTGGTGAGTTTTGCGAACTCAATGAGGTAACCATCATCGATGGTTCACTCA
>JAOTAX010042190.1:0-10836 GCA_025629825.1 Erythroxylum guanchezii
AAAAGTCAACTTTTATCTCCAAAAAGTCAAACTTTCACAATTCTTCATATTTTCACACTTTTACTCTTTATTTCTTGATCTTTAACTCCATTAAAGCAATTTATTCACTAAAAATTTCATTTAAACTTCAAACGTCATTTTAGGCCATACCTTAATAAAAACCTCAACATATCTCAATCTCATCTAACAATACACATTCTTAATTTTCTTTTTTTTCCTTAATTTTCTTAAAGCACAAATTCATCTATAATACAATTCATATACAAAAACACTCATTTTATTTCATCAAATACTCATAAATTCATTTGTACCTTTCATTTATTTCACGAAATCATACTATATTTCCTCATTTAATTTCATTTAATAAATCAAATCTCCAAGAAAAGTTCGGGGTCCAACACTGCAAGCTTGATAGTGATATAGGAGGCAGGTTTGACATAAGATTGTGAAAGGATCAATCCCTTATCTTCCAAGAAGAAACAGAAAATAGTGGTGTGCCCTTCCACCCAAATACTGGGCTTTTGTTGTTTTTATCCGTTGTGAACGAACTTCGACAAGGAAAGTTCCTAAGAATCAGGCGTGCTTGGTACTAGGATGACAGCTTCAATTCAGTCTCTATAATGTTGAAACGGGAAAAGAATGCTCTCCAAACATCAATATTGACATGTCGAGTTCTTCGATCCTCTCCTTCAGCAACTACAACATTCATGATCCTTTGTCGAAAGAAATTCGATTCCATAATCAAATTGTGTGGGTCGCCCTGTTCCATGCATTCAGCAAAGCAATCTAACAACGCACCATAGAAAAAGAGAGCCTCAATGAAACGTTTGATAAAAAAGGGCGAGTTATTGTTTGCCTCCACTTCTACAATCACCATTAGACGTGGATTCAGATTTTTGAACACTGTCATTATGGACTCTAGGCGGTTTGGCAGTACGAGTAAGCATTTAAGTGCATATTCGGAGTACATAACCATTTCTTCTTCAGGGTCTAGCTCAAAGAGCTCTTCTTTGAGTTCCATCATGTCTGATAACTTGAGAATCTTAAAAGAGAATGGTATATGCATGGACTCGGTGACACTTTTTGTCCTTCTACCTGTTTTCTCATATGACTCTTCCGAATTGATACAAATGGCAGTTATTTTCAGAAGCTCAAAGGGAAATCTAGTTCGGGACGATAATGCTTGTATCAAAGATGTCCATCGCAATCCATTCCCTAGTTGAAGATCAACGACGTGAATCTTCTTCGCCCCACTTACATGTTCAAAAATTGTTTGGGTTGCACAAAGTTGTACCACTTGACTAAAAGGAACTCTTTCACGAATTTTCGATATGACAGGATCTAAAGTTATAATTGCATGATCGAGATAAACTAACAATTGTTTTCTAAGGTCCTTGGAAATGGTTCTTCCACATGACCGATGAAGTCTTTCTTGAAGGGTTTCATCAAAATAACAAGCGATTCTTTCAACAGGACTTCCTGCTCTGGAAGCCAAGCGATTGCACTGGTAAAGTAACCTGCTTGCCCGTTCCAACTGTTGATCGTTTAAACTCTCGACGGTAGCTAAAAGTAATTCAATAAGCTCCACTTTTTTGATCTCGTCTTCCGATAAGTCAGAGAAGGACGCTTCATAAGGGCTGTGAAGCAAGAGTGGAGCATCCGTCACTTGGGAATGGGACTGAATGAACCTTGCTCCAGCTATCCGCATAATGTCATCTGTTGAAAATTTGATAGGCCTTGCCTTCCTACATCTAGGAGAACTGCTTCTACCATCTAATCTTCCATCAGTATCATAACCCTTTGATAGCTCTTCTGTTCATAAACCCATATTGACTTACTCTAGGAGGAATAGGAAGCAGGAGCAGAACATGGGCCTCAAACCCATGCTCACATATTCCAGAAGGAAGAATAAGACAGAGCAGATTGTGAGTGATGAGTCAGTAAACGGTTAGGGGAAGTTAGTTAGAAGAGAGAGAGGGCACTATGTAAAGGATGGGGAGGGTAGTACCGGGGATATCTTTTTACACTTACATTGTCTTCGGCTGATAGCTGAAAGGGGCCATTAGTGGCTGGTAGCTTAGTGCTTGTGGATTATACTACAAGGCTATAGCTAAATATCAATAAAATACCTTATTCTCATCCATTTGCTTACCATTGGTACTTTCATTGAGAGTCTTGGTGTATGCAAACGAGAATGGCGCAACAAAAGTGGGAAGCAATGGATGCTCGTATGACTGCAGTGGAGACAAAGTTAATGGATCATACGGTTCAACTGAGCAGCTTACACAAAGGACTCAACGATCTCTCAAGAGCATTAGCGGCGATGCACACCGAGCTACGAGAGGGATTCCAACGTCAAGCTGCGCACCAAACACCAGAGACTGGATTTAGTTTGGTGGAGCATGGGAAGTCGGTACCCCCGACAGCAGAAGGTAGTGGTGTCACTTCCATACTGACGGAGGAACACCAGCTCCGAGCAAAGCGGATAGAGCTCCCTCCATTCCAAGGTGACGACTCGATAGGATGGGTCTCTCGTGCCAAAATGTACTTCACCGTCCAGGGAACCCCACCAGAGCTTCAAGTACAGCTAGTGCAGATATGTATGGAAGGAATGACGTGGCATTGGTTTAAGGTCCTCCTAGCGTCGAAGCCCGAATAGGATTGGGAGACCTTCAAGAGAGCTCTGTTCGACCGGTATAGCGATCACTTTAACGGGAATCCTTTTTCCCAGCTGAAGACGTTGACACAATAGGGCAGGGTGGACGAGTATGTGGAAAGGTTTGAAATGTTGGCAGTTCAAGTTCCTCCTCTTCCCGAAGATCAGTACATGGATTTCTTCCTTGGAGGACTGCGAGAGGATATACGGCTGGAGGTTTTGGCGTTGGACCCTTCCTCTCGTTATCGGTTGATCGCAGCAGCACGAGCAGTGGAGCGTAAGCTCACACCCTTGACGCACTACATGTCGACTGTGGGCTAGAGATTCGTAGGCGTCTCACGAGTCGGGCCTCCAAACCTTACAGTAGGAGGTCGCACCTGGGTCAGTGCGCAACCCAGACAAGCTCGACCCCATGCGCAACCTGGAAGGGACGCAAATTAGGGGATAAACAAGGAAGGGGGTGCTGATCGGCGACATGGTATGGAGAGGACTGCTGAAGGACGCCCGAGGGGAACCCAAAACCTCTCTTACCAAGAATTGTTGGACCGTAGTGCTAAGGGCCTCTGTTTCAAGTGTGGCCAGCATTTCAACCCTAATCACATATGCCCCGACAAACACCTGCGATTGCTGGTTTTGAAGGAAAATGAAGAAGAAGAGGGGTCACCGTCTGGTAATAGAGAAAGAGATGAAACCGATTTGGGAGAGGCTTGGGAGATGGTTTGTCAGGTAGTTGAATATGGGGAGATAGTTCAGTCCAAAACCCTTAAAATTGAGGGCCAATTAGCTAGAGTTCCAATCTTGCTCCTCATCGATAGTGGGGCAAGCCACAATTATCTCTCCCATGATTAGGTGGCTACCTTGGGGTTGATTGTTACTCCAACCGAAGCATATGGAGTGAAATTGGGGAATGGAACAAAATGCTATTCACAAGGTCGGTGTAAGGGACTTGTGATGCTAGTAGGGAATGTGGAATTACTGCTTGATGCCTACATTCTTCAGTTGGGGGGAATCGATTTGGTTCTGGGTGCAGAGTGGTTGGAGACCTTAGGAGAAGTTAGGGCAGATTTCAAGCAAAAACAATGAGATGGGGGTTTGAACACGGGAAGGAGGTAGTTACCTTGAGAGGGCAAGGCTGTAAACAGTCCCAACCAACTTCTGCCTTGCAAGGAGTACTTCAGTCCATCGCAATGGAGGTTCAGAATGGACAGCAGGAGGGTGAGGTTAATGTGTTGGCTCCAGAAAACAGAACCACCTTAACTCCAAGCCAAATGTAGGAATTAACTTCAGTGTTACAAGACAACTGATCAGTGTTTCAGGAACCGCAGGGTCCCCCTCCTTTGCGGGGGCATGATCATGCAATTACTCTATATCATGGAACTAATCCCGTAAGTGCACGTCCTTATAGGTATGCCTACCATTATAAGGATGAGATTGAGAAACAAGTGAGAGAATTGCTAGCCTCAGGAGCAATCAGACATAGCACCAGTCCTTTTTCTAGTCCAGTGATTTTAGTTAAAAAGAAGGACAATTCTTGGAGGATGTGCGTAGATTACCGCGCTCTGAACAAGGTAACCATTCCTGATAAGTTTCCAATTCCAACTATCCATGAGCTTATTGATGAATTACATGGTTCCAAGTATTTCTCTAAGATTGACTTGAAGTCCGGTTTCCACCAAATACGAATTAAAACTGAGGATGTTCATAAAATAACTTTTCAGACTTATGAGGGCCATTATGAGTACTTGGTTATGCCTTTCGGCCTTATGAATGCTCCTTCCACTTTTCAATCTACTATGAATTCAGTTTTTAGGCCTTTTTTAAGGAAGAGTGTTCTTGTATTTTTTGACGACATCTTGATCTATAGTTGGAGTTGGCAGCAACACCTCACACATTTGGAGCAAGCCTTGCAATTGTTAACCGAGCACCACTTCTTTGCAAATTAGAAGAAATGTGTGTTTGGACAACAGTCCATCGAGTATTTGGGACATGTTATTTCAGCTGAGGGTGTGGCGATGGATCCTACCAAGGTTCAATGTGTTAAAGATTGGCCGACACCTAAGAATGTTACCGGGGTAAGAGGTTTTCTTGGAATCACGGGGTATTATCGAAAGTTTATCAAGGACTATGGGAAGATAGCACAACCCCTTACTGAACTTACCAAGAAGGACAATTTCTTTTGGAATTCCACAACTCAAGAGGCCTTTGAACAATTGAAGAAGTGTCTAACTTCTTTTCCGGTCCTTACTCTTCTAGATTTTTCTAAGGAGTTCACTATTGAGTGTGATGCTTCAGGTTTTGGATTGGGGGCTGTCCTTAAGCAAGATAATAAACCTATTTCTTATTTTAGCAAGGCTTTTTTGGCTACAGCCAAGGCCAAATCAGTATATGAGAAGGAGATTATGGGTGCTAGCCATACAACATTGGAGGCACTACCTTTTGGGGAGATCCTTCAAAGTTTATACCGACCATAAGACCTTGAAGCACGTCCTACACCAGAGGTTAAATACCCCTAACCAACATCATTGGCTATCCAAGTTGATGGGCTTCCGATTTAAAGCCGAGATTAGAAAACAAGGCAGTAGATGCCCTGTCACGTGTAAATGGAGAACTAGAATTTTGCTATCTTACTTCTTCCCCTCAGTGGGTTGATACTGTTAAATTGCAGGAGGAGTATCAGAAGGATCCACAGCTGGCTGGAATTCTGCAGGATCTCCAATCTAATCCTACAACCGAAGGGGAGTTTCACTTGTCAGGGGGGTTACTGTTCAACGGCAACAAGTTAGTCTTGTCCCGAACCTCCTCCCTTATTTCGGATTTCTTGCAAGAATTCCATTCTACTCCTAATGGAGGTCACTCCGGGTTTACCAAGACCTATAAACGGATAGCTGGTTGTTTGTATTGGGCTGGGATGCACAAGCAGATTCTAAAATTTGTGAAGGAGTGTTAGGTTTGACATCGACACAAGTACCAAACCCTTGCTCCAGAAGGGTTACTCCAACCTCTTCCTATTCCTAATTCAGTTTGGGAGGACATTTCAATGGACTTCATAACGAGTTGCCTAAAAGCCAAGGGTTTGAGGTCATAATGGTAGTAGTAGACAGGTTATCAAAGTATGCACATTTTGTCCCTCTCAAGCACCCTTTTACTGCCAAGGTTGTAGCTGATTGCTTTGTCAAGGAGATAGTTAGACTCTATAGCACTCCGAAGAGCATTGTAAGTGATCACGATCCCATCTTTGTTAGCAATTTTTGGAAGGAACTTTGGAGGTTACACGGCACGGTTCTCCGAATGAGTACCTCGTATCATCCGGAAACGAATGGACAATCCGAGGTGGTGAATAGATGTCTTGAGACCTATCTTCGATGTTTTGTATTTGAACAGCCCAAGCAATGGCACAATTGGCTTTCATGGGCCGAATTTTGATACAACACCTCTTTTCACTCTGCAACTTCTACAACACCGTTTGAGGTAGTGTACGGTCGTCCTCCTCCGAGCATTCCTCACTTCCTCATTGGGGAATCTGTGGTAGATGTTGTAAATGGGGTGCTGATAGACAGAGATGAAGCTTTAAGACAGCTTAAATTCCATCTTGCTAGGGCTTAACAAATCATGAAATCTGCAGCGGATAATAAACGTCGAGATGTTCAACTGGAAGTGGGAGATTGGGTCTATGTCAAGCTTAAACCTCATAGACAAACTTTAGTAGCACGGCGAATCTATCCTAAGCTTTCAGCCCGCTTCTACGGGCCCTTTCAAGTGATAGCTAAGGTAGGAGCTGTTGCCTACAAGTTGGCTCTTCCGGATACCTCCCGAGTTCATCTAATATTTCACATTTCTCAGCTTAAAAAGGTGGTAGGAGACCACGTGTCTGAGCCTATACTTCCTTCTGGACTTGAGGTAGACTCCATCGAACCTACTGCCCCCGAAGCCATCCTTGCTGAACGTATTGTCTAGAAAAATCATAAGCAGGTTGTCGAATGGTTAGTATTATGGAAGGGGAAGCCAATTGAGGAAGCTTCCTGGACAGCTACTGCACATCTGCAGCAGCAGTATCCTTCTTTCTACCTTGAGGACAAGGCAGCTTTCGCAGGGGGTGGAATTGATAGCTCTTCGGATCATAAACCTATATTGACTTACTCTAGGAGGAATAGGAAGCAGGAGCAGAACATAGGCCTCAAACCCATGCTCACATATTCCAGAAGGAAGAATAAGAAAGCAGATTGTGAGTGATGAGTCAGCAAACGGTTAGGGGAAGTTAGTTAGAAGAGAGAGAGGGCACTATGTAAAGGATGGGGAGGGTAGTGCAGGGGATATCTTTTTACACTTGCATTGTCTTCGGCTGATATCTGAAAGGGGCCATTAGTGGCTGGTAGCTTAGTGCTTGTGGATTATATTACAAGGCTATAGCTAAATATCAATAAAATACCTTATTCTCATCCATTTGCTTATCACCCTTTTGCAATGCATCAGCAAATTCATCAGTTGACATTTTGCCAAGCCGCTTTACTTCCTGGAGAATTGAATCTCTGTACATTACAGCTCCCATGTCACTCTTGCTTCTCTTCTCGTAGCTCGCAGTGGGAGACAAAGCCGCACTTTGGATCATTAAAACACAAGCCAAAGTTAAAATTACAACTCTCCATTGTCAACTAGTAACTCAATTAAGTTTGAGTTTTTGGGAGTCCATTTGCTATGCGTTAGTGGTTATGTCATTGATGCTTCCAAGGAAACTGCGAGTCCTACTCTTATTTTGTTTTTCCAATACATGTAAAAACTATTGCTTTTGGACGGTTTGAATTGGATATGCGATTGAAACAAAGCAATCTACAATGTGGCATCCATAAACAGTAATATAACGCTGATTAAATGAACGTTAATTGAGCTAAACAATGTCAACAAGCAAAAAAATATATGAAACTTGAAGATATATCCAAATTCCAAGAAGTCTTCCAGATTATTTCTTAAGAAGAACAAATGGAGAAAAGGTACCTAAACAAGGAAGATTGGTGGAGTCAAAATGACAGTAAGAAAGTATAACAAACAATATGGGTTCCCAGTTAAAATAAAGTATCAATTACAGTCACATCTGTGAGATTTGACAATATGCTACAGTCAAATTAGACAAAGACCTTTCATTGTAAGCTGTAGGAAGTTCATCAACCAAACCACCTAGAAGAGTCAAATAGAAAATGATTTGGTATCAGTACCAATGAAAGGGTTTTCTTGAGAGAATGAGAAAACAAAAGGTAGCATATGAAATGATTTGGTGTACAATGTCTTTGAAACAACCAATGGTAGAGTTTCATATTACCATGTGAACATCAAACACAGACCTATATCATTTACAAGCGCGAGGGGTAATTGTCACGTGAAAATTGCAGCCAACTTCACGAGCTAGAAAGGTGGAACAATGTAGCCAAAAGCAAGCACTTTGGAACATAGGTAGGCATTTAGCAATTGGTGTTAGTTTATGTCTTACAGCCAAATAATTGGTTACAGATTTTGTGACAAAATTAATTAAAGAAATTACTTATGTATTTTAATTATTTAATTTCATATTTTAATATTAAAGACAAAATCTTTGAAATAATTACTTTGCAATTGAAGTAATTAGAGACAATATTTTACTATTCATTATTAGCAATAATTTAAAGAATTCTATAATTTGAGTGAATTAAGATTTGAAATATATATTTTCAAATGTCAATAAATCATTGACTAATTAGTAAAAACAAGCATGATTGTACTTAAATAGAGTAAATAATGATTTCATATTTAATATCCAATTAGAATATTGATGACAAAGATTAACTTATACATTATAACAATGCATAAATGTTCTAAGTCAAATTACTTTGACATTTCTAGTATTTGAGTGATCAAATATGTTGTTAGACTTCAATCTTAATTTATGATTATAAATCGTTTAGTTGGAAAATTTAAGATCAATTGAAAGGAATTTTAATTTGTCTAATTCTAATTATGAATTAAAATTACAATTTACAATCATTGTTAACATATTAGGAACATAATGATTCACACAAAAAGAATGGTTTTAAAAAATTAAATTAAGTTAGACTTAATTGTAAAGTTTTAGAAACTTCAGGAATGAAATATGAGATATTTTATTTTATTAAAACTAAATTATAATTATAATTAAAGTTAGGATACAATTATAATTTGGAAGTTTAATTTTAATAAGAAAGAATCCTTTTTTTATATAAAAAGAAAAAAAGACACAAGGGAGCTAACACTTGTCTTGTCTCAAAATAGTTTGAGTTCTTTTTATTTTTTGCTATGTAGATATTGTTAGAAATTATACACGTGAGTGACTTGTAGTTGATAGATTAAGAATTTTTTCAAAGAAATTCAAATCAGGTACTATTCTATTTTTATTCATGATTAGTATTTTTCAAGTTATTCAATTGGAAATTTGGAAAACTTATTTTTCTGTTGTGTTTATAATTCGAGCACGATTAGTTTTCTATCAATGATATTAAAGTTTCCTTTGATTTTTTAACTTGATTAAAGTTGCTTGATTGTTATTGATTTGATAAGTTTAAGGCTTAAAAACTTATTTTTATGGATATGTCTAATATTGATTAGGTCATGACTAATTAGATTAAGTTTTGATTAATTGACACAAAATTACGCATGTTTCACGTTTTTTGTTATTTGTAAAAGTCAATTATGCTCTCCTGCTTATTTTTCAAATTCTGATATTAACCTTGTGCAAACCTCAAGCTTTTAATTTTCTAGGAACTTGATTTGCCTTTAAAAATAATTGCGCCTTAAAAAACATTGGTTAAAGGTTACCATGTCTTTATGCTTTTGAAATTAAAGATTTCGCATGTCCCCTTTTTTTGTTTATGGAAAACATGTGAAGCTTGCCTTGTGTTCTTATTTTTTGAAACAAAATTACATGTCCATTAGCTTTCTAGTTCTAAGAAAACTCCTTAGTTCTAGATATTGAATGGTGGTTTTGGTGTTTGAGTTATAATCTTTTTTGATGTTATGATTTTACTTAGGTATTTGATCATATATATGTTAGAGTGTTTTCTATCAATTGAATTAGTTTTAGCATCTTCAGCGATTAGCCTTCACCAATGGTAAACACATTAACACATATATAATCAAATACATAAGTAAAATCATAACATCAAAAAAGCTAGTGGCGTTTAGGTGAAATTTGCCATACGAGTGTTGTGAAAATTGACCAGATTAGAGCAAGTTCACAACCAAATGGGATTGAAGGAATAGTAATGAAGAAATAAACACACAAATTTACGTGCAAAACTAATTGAACCCAAGTTTTCTATATCAATTGGTGACAATATCATGGTTTTTATTATACTTCTTGGCTCTTATTTTCAGATTTTTTGCTTAATTTAACTCTTGAGTGCTTGTCTTAAATTAATGTAGTTTGAAGGTAAAATTGTCACAAAATAATTAGAAATTGCACTAAATTGATTTTCTTAGAACAATTGATACTGCAAACTGCTATTTGTCATTGTAGGAGATTCAAGAAGTAGAGCCAAGGATTGAAGAAAAAGAGCACAAGTCAACGAAGTGCAACAGGAGAGTTCGCCGCAGCGACATCTGCATATCTACTGAAGAACCTTTCGGGAAAAGTTCGTCGCGGTGAAGATAATGTTTGCATCGTGAGCAAAAGCTGAAGTTGACTGAATAATTCTTTCGGGAAAAGCTCGCCGCGGTGATCGTATCCTCTCGTCGCGACGAAACCTTCGAAGTGGCACTGACCCAGACCATTTTCGACAAATTTATCCACTATACAACCCGATCCATCGACCCATTTCATGAAAAAGACCTATTTTAGGCTAACTTAACAGCAGAGAGGGAAGCCGACACACCTTCATCTATCACTCCATCATCTTACTCCATCTTCATGCACACCATCATCTTCTCTCATCCATACCATTTTCTTCCATTTTTCACCGTCGTTTGCTACCATGGATGTCTCCAATGGGTTCTCGGTCGTGAAGTCTCTTAGAACTATGCGTGGCTAGGCACCTCTTCTCCTCTTGAAGATGTAGTGATGGCTTGAGTTCGATGGGCTTAAAAGGGGAGTAGCTTAATCTATGCTTAGCTATGATTTATGAACTCCTAGGTTTAGGATTTGTAATTTGTAGTTGAACATTCTTGATTAGAGTTTAATCAAG
>JAOTAX010042231.1:0-10834 GCA_025629825.1 Erythroxylum guanchezii
ATTGGCATGTTGTTTTGGATTTGTTGCTTCCGCTGCAAGTAATGATTTCTTAAAAGTTTTGAAATCTACCGTTTTTCTAAACAAAGCATGTTTTCTTTTTCCGATCCAACATTAATGGCCTATAAATAAGCCATATATTGTAAGATAGTACAAAGACATAATGTATGAAATTAATTAAACTAATTGACTTTATTAATGCACTTTTTGATAACAAACAGTTACTAAAACAAGGAATAATAAAACTTCTTAAATCTTTAGTTGACTAAAACAATTTACCTTGTCTGAGGTAGAAACCATCTGTAGTTAAGGCAACTACTAATAATTCATCAATATTTTCTGTAATTGGCTCCTCCTATTTTGTTTTTAAACATTCACCAACTACCTTAATTTTCATGCAAGTGCTATCCTCCTTTGGATTCTTCAAAACTTTATTCATATTCAATTTTACTTGTTTGTCACCAATTCAAATGATGAGTTTCCATTTATGGACATCAACCAAAGCTCTTCTTTTTTTCATAAATGGCCCATCAAAAATTAATGGACAATTTCGATGCTTTTCAAAGTCTAGTATGAAAAAATCCACAGGAATAATAAACTTTTTCACTTTTACTGACACATCATCTATCATTCCAAGTGGTTTTTTTATAGATTGATCTACCAACTAAATAAGGATGATTGTCAGTTTAACATCTCATAGCCACAATTTCCTAAAAATAAGATTAATACTTACACCCAATTCACATGAACATTTCCAGAATTCTAAATTACTACTTACAAAGGGTATAATAAAACTCCCTGGATCTTTCAACTTTGAGAGTATGTGTTTGATAATTATGGAGCTGCAACTTTGTATCGTAGAGACCATTTGGTTTTCATCCCAAGTCTACTTAATTGATGAGATGTCTCTGAGAAACTTTGTGTACTTGGGTATACTCTCCAGAGCTTCCAAAGAGGGTAAGGTAATATGTAATTTCTTCAAAATTTTCACGAACTTTGCAAATTGCATATCCATTTTGTTCTTTTGCAACCTTTATGGGAATTAGATCTTCGGTGCATATGGAGGAGGAGGAATATAAGGAGTGTTGTTTATCTTCTCTTCATCCTTGTTCTTTTTCTCTTTATCTTCTACTTAGTGGCGGCTCTTCCAAATTTTTCCCACTCTCAAGTGTGATGGCTTTTAGCTGCTCCCTTTGATTCAATTTCATGTTGCTTGGGAGACTCCCCCACACTTTGTACAGATAATGCATCAGCTGATTGGCCTATTTGAACCTCCAAATTGTAAAAGGAAGATGTATGATTCTTCACAATTTGGTCTAATTTGGCTCCCATTATCTTTTGGTTCTTATCTTGGCTCGTGAACTTGGAATTTCAACACATCCATTAGCTTATCCATCTTCGTTTACAATGAACCAAGCCCATCTTATTGGAACCCTAGTGGTTCTTGAGTTCTCAATTAATTCCCTGCATTATTAGACCAAGAAAAATTTATGTGGTTCTTTCACCCTGAATTGTAATTATTAGAGTAGGGATTGTTACCTCCCTGATAATACTGTGCTCCTATAAAGTTAAGCTGCTCCACGTTGTTGTTTACCACTAAAAAGCAATTAGCTATGATATGAGTTTCTTGTCCACATAGCTTGCATCCATGCTTAATTGTCTTGAGTGGACTTTATGTGGTTTTTAGGTTATTTAATTGTTTGGTTAAATTTGCAACTTCAGCCTACAATATTGTCATTAAATCCATAGAAAGCACTCCCTTTTTGTCTCTAAAGGTTGGCTGCTATTTACTTCTCACTCCCTTTTTGTCTCTAAAGGTTGGCTGCTATTTACTTCTTTTTGATGTCTATGGATAGCTATTTTTTCCATCTCTTTTAACAACTGATGTACTGCTTCAATTGTTTTTCTCATTAAGGAGCCACCAGTTACTGCATTAATAGTGCCTAACTTGGGTGGGTTTACCTTGTTATAGAACATTTGCAAAAGGAACTCCTTTCGTAAGTTATGATATGGGCAGCCCCTTTGCAATTGCTTGAATCACTCTCATGCTTCCTATAAAAACTACCCCTCACTTTGATGGAAATTTACGATTTGCTTTATAAGCCTAGTAGTCTTTGTAAAGGGGAAGCATTTAGCCAAGAAGGATTGCACTAAAAGTTCGATATGCCTTAGCTCAACCCTTAAGTGTAAAAGGAAGAGCCTCATCTTGGTTACATCTTTCCCATTATACCTGAACATATCACAAATCTCCAAGAAATTGGCCAGATAAACAATGGGATCCTCATTGGCTAGTCTATAAAATTGCATGTTGGTCTGCAGAATATTCAATAGTGCTAGTTTGATTTCAAATGTATTATTATGAATTGGTGACCTTTTAATCCCTTTTCAATTCATATTGAACCCTGGGCTCATGAATTCTATAAGGTTCTTTTATTGTTCTCCTTGACTTCTTTCCTCTGCCATTGTTTTATTTATAGCTTCTTAGTGCTTTGCTCTTTGAATTTCTCTCTTTTGCTTAGTGATGTCAAAGGTTGACGTATTTTCTAATTTTTCATAAGTGCTAAATGATTCTTGTGTTTATGTACCTACAATCACACAAGATAAAAGTATTAAATTCCTTAAATCAAAAGAATTCAAATTGTATAAGATTCTAAAATCTCAATCCCCAACAACGGCACTAAAAATTATTTTTGTTTTAATATATGTAATACCACAAGTATATGTACACATGATATCATTCCTATAAAGATTGGATTGGTTACCTAATAATTTAAATGCAATTTGTATAATGTAATAAAAGATTTAACTAAAAATTAAAATAAAGTAATAAAACTTAATAACTAAACCAGTAAAGATAGCAATAAAAGCAAAGTTAGTTAATAATGGAAACTTAAGGATTATTTTATCCTTATTTTGTCTTCCTATCTTGTTAATTCAACTATTCTTAATCCTAGATGTCCAAAGGTTTTGATTACCTCTCTCGAGATCTAATCAAGTAATTCTAATTGAAATAGATATTAGTTGATTTGCAATCTCTCGATTCCCAAAACTACTCGTAACTACTTAATTGTATTTGAAGGAATCTTATGGATAATTAACTCACAATTAAGATCTCTTTTCAATTATTTATTAACCTGATATTTGTAAGTCATTAAGGTATCACAAATTACCTTAACACAAATTACTTTGATTCTCTCTCCATTTCTTACCAACTATGAGAACGATAAATACCATAAAACATTAATAAATTGAATTCAATAATGTAAAAGCTTTACAAAACAATTCAAGAATAAACCTTAATATAGAATTAGAATTCCATAATCATGTTCAAAACATAGTTATTCAGATTTAACATATAAGGAGCCTTGATCTAGATAATCTGGAAAGTTGGAGTTGACTTTATGTTCCAACTATTTTGTGATCTTTTTTTATGATGTGTAACTCATTTTCGTTCTTTTTCTCTTCCTTTTTGGGCGTCTTTGAACACTCTAGCTACCTCTTTTTGAATTCAATCTGCCTCCTCTTTTGTAATCTTCTTAAAGTCCTTATATATCAACAAACTAGGGTTTTTAAGATATACACTATCACTTATATGGTCATGTAGGTGATCTTGTATCTCTAAAAATACCGCAATTCATGACTCTACAATGACTTACACAAGCAACATACATGGGCATGTATGTCAACATACAGGGATGTGTAACTCCATATAGGCAAGAATTGTGTCTTTAGATCTCCATATGTGTACAAGGACTTACACGACCAATATACATGATTGTTTATCTACACAATTGCTCCAATTCTACCATTCGTTGCCATAAGTTCACCCGAATACATCTCCTCTTGGTCTATAAAGGCAATTATCACCTAAAAGACACACTTGAAACAAATTAAGTACAAATAGGATTATTAAATCACTACAAGAAAAGTTGGAATTAATGATGAAAAATTACCGATGAAAATAAAGTCATTGCAAATTACCCAAAGAGAGGAAAAATGCTCGAGAAAACGTAGGGCTAAAGAAGAAGACAAGGGGGGAAGGAGCTTTCGGGTGGGATAAATGTAAATGAAATTGACGTCATTTGGTTGAAAACAACATCGTTTGGTGTTGTGTTAAATCTATTTTAATCTCTTTCATACTCTCTTGACCTCTATAGGAGTTCATGCTCTTTAGAGGTTAAACCCCAATTTCAAGATGAGCTCTTATGAGTATGAAAATTCTTCAAAAAAGGGTATTGGTCTTATAAGTAGTAGAACGTCCAAGTGGATAATTTATGTGGTGGTGGGTGTTTTACTGTTGTTTTCGTATACGTAGTACAAAATTTCCACCTTTTCATTTGTTTTCAGTTCTTTATTACATCACTAAATTGTAGGATCATAGGAATTATATACTCACATTCATTTAAATAAAGGAAAGGAAATGGTATATTTTAATGGTTTTCATCATTTTCTTCCATCTTATAGAAAAGAGGTTTCTTTTGCTCAAGTAATGTCATTAATTCACTTGTTTGAGATTGTGGCTTAGGTTCATATTTCAAATAACCATTGTGGAATGCGGATAGCTTTAACTATTTAATTTTGTATTTCGATGTGGTCAGATTTGGAGAAAAAAAGACTTGTTCTTGGATGTCATTATTTGTTCACTCTTCAAGTTTGTTCTTGTTCTAAAAGAAAAGCAACCATAAAGTCCTAATCTAAGAATGAAAGTTTGGGGATTGATTGCAGGTTAGAGAAGGTGTTAGGCACCTAATCATGCTCATCTAAATAATTACTTAGGATTATGACAAATTTTACAGATTTGGGGAAAGATTCAAAGAAGAAAGGTAAGATTGGTAGGGTGAAAATGTAAGACAATTTACTATACCTTTGATAACTTAAATTGTGTAATTTAATTTGTTATTACATAATTGATTAATTGTTGATGAAAGACTAGTTTTATAAAGGTTTAAAGAGTATTTAAATTATTAGGGTTAATTTTGATTATTATAATTCATAATAATTTTTTGTTAATTATATATATTTAAAACTTTGATATATAAATAATAAAAAGAATTCACACACTTTTTTTTTTATTTTTGAATCATTTACCCTTCTTTTTATATTGTTTTAAGTGAAATTCTCTTAACTATAGTCGTGTCAATTATCAAAATTAAAATTATAACTATAATATTCTAGAATATTATGTATGGTTTTACAAATAGTTTAAACCAAGCAAGTCGAGATTGGTTTAGGTTAGCAATATTTTTAACATTACTCTCACTAAAAGTCCACATATTTCTATTTCAAAATAAACAATATTATTTTCTGAATTGCTTGCTTTAATATATTAAAAATATAACAAAACTTGGCAAGAAGTATATTATATTAAATATGAAATATTCTTTTTTGCATGCCCTATATTGTGTTGAAGAGTGTTGCTCATCCTTCTTATTTGTAGTCTAGAGTTGTCCGTCCATCCAGGTAAGTCGTCCAACTAATGTCTACCAGATGTATTGCTTTAATAATACGATTCTGATGCGTCTGGGTTTTGTGTGAATGCAAAGGAGGTCTTGATTTTGTATTGTTGTTTATAATATTCTTATAATCATTGATGAGTTTTTATGTTCTTTAATAGTGTAAGTATTTACCAAATGTAGAATGAGTTTGAGATCATATGGATGATTTGACATATAACTAAGTTCCTAGGATGGTATGTAGGCTAAAAACCCGTGATGCAACTCCCATGAGGTAGTGAAAAATTCCATGAGCCTAAGAGTCACATCAAAAACTTAGTTTCTTGATTCACAGGTGTAAACAATGCTACGTACCATAGTATTGAAATCAATTGTAGGTGATTAATTCAAACATAAATACTTCAACTTCAATGTGATTAATTCAAACTTAGTATTAACACAAGAAATTCATAGGTTTAACAAACAAGACAGTTCTTTGCATAATAAACCCCTAGGATGGTATGTAGACTGGAAACCTGTTATGCAAATCCCGTGAGGCTTATTGGTTAAAAATTTCACGAGCCTAGAAGTCACAATAAGAACATGCTTTCTTGATTCACAGGTGTAAACAATGCCACGTACCATAGTAGTGAAATCAATTGTAGGTGATTAATTTAAACATAAATACTTTACCTTCAATGTAATTAATGCAAACTTAGTATTAACATAAGAAATTGATAGGTTTAATAGGCGAGACAGTTCTTTGCATCATAAACCCCTAGGATGACATATAGGTTGGAAACCTATGATGCAGCTCCCTTGACGCTTATCGATGAAAAATTCCATGAGCCTAGGAGTCACAGCGAGAACTTGCTTTCTTGATTCATAGGTTTAAACAATGCCACGTACCATAGTATTGACATCAATTATAGGTAATTAATTCGATTGATTAATACTTAGGGGATGTTGTGTAAAGTTTAGATGTTTTGTAAACTTAGGGGACATGAAGGATATTAACTATGAAATCACTTTTTTAAATTAACAGTTTTGTAGAAACGAGTAATATTGATAGATCTTAGATGTATAGATGTTTAACACCTGATGGTTTCATTAATCCTGAGTTTGTAAAGGGAGTTGAAGCTTTTATTTAGTATGGATGTTCTCAACCTGCATATATGGATGGCCTAAAGATTAGATGTCTATGTAAAAAGTGCAAACATATTCATTTCCATCATATTGATGAAGTGAATGGCCATTTGTTGAGAAAATAGTTTGTTCCAAATTATTTTAAGTGCACACGACATAGGGAGCCATTGATTTTAACACTCAAGGGGTAATGAAGTAAACTCGTCAGTAAATGTGGATGAGTTTGAAGGGGGATTGGATTTAGAGCAAATAATGTTGGTGCAATTGAAAATCTTTATACGCAAATGGTTTATAATGCAGCTTGTTATACCTTTCAGTATAATATAGAAAATCTTGAAGAAAAATCAAACCGACATGCAATTTTTTTTTGACTTACCACTCTCGGCTGACCAAGAATTATGGCCAGATTATGAGATAATGGCTTAATTGTCTTCAATTTCTTGAATATTAAACATAAAGACTGAAGGGCATATTTCTGATCATAGTTTTGATAAAATTCTTGGATGGTATAATGAATCATTGCCTCCTGATCATACAATGGTTGATAGTTTTTATAATATGAAGAAACTTACTAGGGGTCTTGGTTTGCTTGTTAAAAAAATTGTTTTTTGCAAATTAAGATGTATGTTGTATTGGGGAGACGATGTGAAATTACATGAGTGCAAATTTTGTGGTCAATCTAGGTTCAAGCCTAGAAAGGGTTCTATGAAATAGAAATTAGTATCTTAGAAACGGATGTATTATTTCCCACTAACTCTAAGACTTCAAAAACTATATGCTTCTAATGTTACTGCTTCGCATATGAGGTGGCATAATGAACATGAATAGGAAGATGGAATAATGAGTCATTGATAGGCTCCGTAAGTGTCCGGGTTTAGTTGCAGCAAATCAAGTGTCGATCCACAAGGACTAGGTCAAAGTACTAAATTTATACCTTCTAAATTTGCTAAACAATCAAATATGAAAATTTAGTTGTTAAAGAAGTATCAATGCACGATTAATAGTGTTTGAGCTAATATTCTAGGAATTCATCTCAACAAAGAAATCATGTAATCCTTATGAAATAAAATATTGATCCAAGTACACTAACCCACTCTTATCAATTAGTTCTTTCGAAGTAATTAACGTGTTGATTCCAATTTTTAAACCAGTTTCCTAGACCAAAAATCAAATCCAACCCAATGAACACAGTGGTTAATCTCAAGTACTCCTAATGAAGAATTCTATTTCTAGATATTCTTTCAATTAAGTCTAATCCTACAATTCAAACATTAAACATCACTTTTCAGAAATTAGTTTAACATCAATCATTATTCAATAAGAAACCCTAGATTAGAAAGATCAAATCAATATTAGACAAAATTGCTTTATTAAAATTAAGTCAACATTGAATTTAGAAATAAAGACATAAGGTTTAATACTTAAATCCGAAGTTGAAACAAACATCCTAAAATAAGAAAATTTACAGATTCATGAATGAGGTCAACCTAAAAGTAAAAATTATAAACTTGAACATTACAGATAAATAATAAATGGAAAGAGGAGGAAAAAGGAACCGCAATTACTTCTTGAATCTTGATCTCTCAATCTCCAAGTTTTTCTTCTTCTATTGCTCTTTGTTTGTCTCCTCCTTTTTAAATCTCACTGTTTTACTCTCTCCAGAAAAGATCCCCCATTCTTCCTCTCTAAAATTGCTTTTTAATCACCGAAAACTTTCATACACGGATTGTATGAATTCACATGGGTAGACCGTGTGACTTTCGAATCTGGTTGTGTGTTCTGGCTTTAAAAGACGCGGTATGTGTGAATTCACACGGGTAAACCGTGTGACTTTGAGATCTTCAACTTTAAACTTCTACTTTACACGGGCTGTGTGAATTTACATGGGTAGACCATATTTTCCTTGAGTTTACTTCATTTTCTTCCCAAATATCTGCAAATACCAAGAAGAAAGGAGCAGTACCACATTCACAAAAAACTAGAGGCAATTTAACATCATTCAATGCAAAAACAATAACAAAATAGAGCTAAAATATATCAAGAACAACAACTTATCAAACTACCCTATGCTAAACTTTTGTTTGTCCTCAAGCAAATCAAACTTAATGGCAAATTAAGGGAACAAATATAGCTCAAATGTCATAAAGGTAAGATCACATGATCATGTAAAACAATTTGTTGCATCTCATTTAATCAAATACTCGCTCCAAGTAATAGTTCATCACTCACTATCTCTAGCAAGCTTAGCACAAAGATTCAATCAAACTTAATCACAATAGATATTCATCAGCATCTTTAAATCGATCGGGACTCAACGGAGTGCAAATAAAGATTTCAAAAACAAATTAGGATCATCCCCCTATCGTCCCCTCCGTCACAAAGGAGTGCTTGGTGACAAATTTATTAATCAATTTTATTATTCCTCAGTAACACACGCCTCAAAGGGGTATCTCATTAGGTATTTACCCAGTAGCTTACATCTTAAAGGGGTACTAAAGACCAATAACACCCTCAGTTGTTTCGAGTCATTAAACGACCCAAAAAGGGACTTAACTCTCCCAATTGCTAGTTGCTCCGTACATAAGCCACTTAAGGGGCACAAATGCCATGTCATTCATGCCGGTTAGAATTGGAATACTAAAGGTGTGTGATTTCTTGAAAATTGTAACGGTCCAAAAGGGGAAATTCCTCCCAATACTAGCGACTCCATCTGTTGGACCCTGCTTCCGAAGCCCAACATTCGGAGCTATAAACTAAAACAATCTCATTGCAAATTTTTTTTTAACGCACTTGTGCGGAAAAGTTGATAATCAAATCGGCCCGATTTATTTGAAACCATTTCAATCACAAAGATGCAAACATGATTGAATATATCAGAGTTTTGAAAAATCATTTGGGCCCATACAGAACACGATA
Source organism: Erythroxylum guanchezii (assembly GCA_025629825.1). NCBI lineage: Eukaryota > Viridiplantae > Streptophyta > Magnoliopsida > Malpighiales > Erythroxylaceae > Erythroxylum > Erythroxylum guanchezii. The sequence goes on from JAOTAX010042231.1 coordinate 9,492, forward strand.
TTTGTTTTCATAATGTCTTTACATCAAAACCACCCCTTTTTGGCTTAATACAAATATGAAATATAAAATACAAACTACACTTGATACAATTAAATGCTCATGCCTAATATGATTCCAAAATACAAACATCCTAAACTAACTAAATTTCAAAAGTCTTTAACAATCTTGGAGTTCCCAATGCCTTGCAAGGATAACTTATCTTCTCTTTTTGCACCTGGGGAGGGAAACGTGGGGTGAGCTAAACAGCTCAGTGGCTAACATATTTATAGCCATTGATAATTGACCCAAAGTCAAGCATATGTATGTATATATAGGTCTAGCCATTCTAGCATGCATACTTTATTGAAACAATTCAAACATTCATCAAATTTAGCTCAAAATTCATAATATATAACACTCAAATGATTCATGCTTGACAATTCAATTATGCAATGCATAAACAAATGGCTCGAGAGCTTTGTGGAACAAAACGAATAAATCGAAGTTTAAACCGTGAACAAAACTAGTCCATTTTCGGATCTCGTGGGCCACAAGCGGGCAGCCGGGAGAAGGCTTTACGTCGACGTGCATGTGACTACGAAACGTTACTCTCTTGCCCAAACAAAAGCACATACTCAATGCTCAAAATCATTTTTATCAAATGATATGCTTTCATACTTTTCGAGTTCTTTCTTCTTTCCATTCACACAAAATGCCAAAGACCTCAATTTGAACCACACTTAAACACTTACAACCTAGGTTAGCGAAACAATCCAAATTTCTACTGGATGAATAACCAAAACCCTCCATTTCAGCCAAACATTAGGCCACCTTTTGGTTATCAAAAACCTTCCAATCCATCAGAACCTCCAAAATCAAACCTGGAAAGTATGATGGAATCTATATTACTAGCCCAAAGACAACAAGATGAAACCATTAAGCAATTAACCTCTAAGGTAGACTTGTTGGCTGCTCATAACAAGTTGCTTGAGAACCAAATAGCAAATAACGCTAGTTCATCAACCACACCACCAGGTAAATTACTTAGTCAACCTGAAACAAATCCTGTTGGATCGGAAAAAGAAAGCATGCTATATTTGGAGAAACTGTAGATTTCAAAACTTTTAAGAAATCATTTTTTGCAGTGAAAGCAACAAGTCCAAATCATCATACCAATCCATACACGATATGGTATAAGGATAATAAAAACATAAACAAGATGAAGAGTATTACCGACTCCTTTGCTACAGGTTTAAATCCTCGCTGCGCTATCCTCTCCTTCTTCTTGTATCCAAATCCTTTGCTTTTGAATCTTTTCCTTTAGCAATCTATCTTCTCCTTGTTGTTGTATCCTCAACCAATTT
>JAOTAX010042252.1:0-10831 GCA_025629825.1 Erythroxylum guanchezii
GGGAAATAATCATGAATGCATGTACAGTTATTTCATGTGCACAAATTCACTGTTTGCAAATATCAGTATGTATGAACAATTCCAAATCAGTCCTAATCACTCTTACCCCTAGCCAAGTTACTATTTTACCCTTCCCGTCGGGGGTAAGATGTTACATTGGACTTATCCGATAATTAGAGAGGGGTTTGTTCTTTTCCTAAGTTCTTTCATTGGAATCACCTTCTTCGAATTTTCAACAAACACACAGAGTTTTCTATCAAAATCCTTCCGAGAGATTTCTATATTTTTCTATTTTCCTAAACCAATCCCGCCTTGCTATTATCTATTCTATCGTAAGGAAAACCAGAAGTTGGTTAATTTTCATAGTGAATACGTGATTTCTGCATGGAGTTAGGGCTTGGAGAAAGTTGAAGCTTTTAGAGTCTTCAACAAAAGAGCAACTGGAATGTCAACCTTCGGATATTGCCGGTCCATCCAGGCAATGGCATATTGGAGCGTACGGTGAGTCAACCTAGATGATTTCCTAGGATTGATTTGTTTTTAACTGATTTGATTTGTTAAACTTCCATATTACTGAATTGTTTGTGAATTGTTTTTGAATTCCGGATTTGAAGTCCAAGGAGTTTAATAGTTGGGCATGTATTGGAAGTGCTTTGTTTTGATATGAATTTTTGAATGACATGTGATTCTCAACAAAATTTGAATGCCAGACTTAGGTCCGATGATTATGAGCTTGGTTTGAGCATCCTATGTGATTGTGATATATGACATATATGTATTTGATGCATTTCATAAAATGCATGTTTAGATAAAGGCGTTGAGACTTGAGTTACCAGTATGAAGCGCTTCCACGTAGAGCCTTGCTCCGTGATCTCTGATTCTGCACATAGAGCTATGTTTCGTAATTCTATTCTAACTGACCCCTATGGGCCAGTATTTGTACAAGTTTGTGATAGGCACTTGGTCATAACAATAAGAACAAATGTGAGTCTCATGCATATAATATTCATATAAGATTGAAATTCATGAATGTTTAGCAAAGTTGTATTGAATGACTATATGATATGCCATGTTAGGTGAGTATCCGAATAATAAATGTATATGATGTGTGTATGTGATTCGTTGAAATCATCAATGATGGTTCACTCATTGAGTTCGCAAAACTTATCAAAATTGTAATGTGGCTTTTCAGGTAAGAGACAGGAGACTTGGTGCTTTAGATAGGCCAAAAAGGCCCTTTTAGAGAAGTCATGGCTCAAAGGTCAGTTAGCTGGGATTTTTGGATAGATTAGTTAGACTTTGAATATTTTCCTCTTTCATGTAGTGCTTTTGTATTAGGTTTTGATGATGTACTTTTAGAAAATGTTGAAAGACTCAATGTCGACTTCGGTTCTGTGAAATGAAATGAGAAAAAAGTTGGTTTTAAAATATTGTGATTTTCTTATGATGCTTTATAAGTGAATTATGATACCATGCCATATGAAGTGAACTTAGTAATCGATCATAGCTCGCCCTTATCATAGGATATGTACCGAAATGACCTCTAGGTATCCCGATGTGTACCCTGCGGTAAGGGGTGCTACATATTCACTCAAGTTAGATACATAGAGACAAGTCATATCCTAATTCAACAAGTATTACATATCATCCAGTATTGAATATCACATCACATTTCATCATACCTTATCAAGTACATCAAGATTATCATACTCTCATAAGTATATCAAGTAAGCTAACATTTCATATCACAACACATCCTTATTTACTTTTTATTTGTATTTCAAACAATTCAATAATTTATTTCAACTCAATCATATGGTACATATAAGGATGTCTATGCAAATGCACGTGTGACTTCATTTTATTTTACTTTGATGTGACTAAGTGCCTAATTACTATCTCGTATCCGTTGTGGATACTAGGCTTATTAATAACTAAGCATGTGGCTCTTTGTGCATAATCCTGAGCTTAAAGCTCTTTTTCACATTGGTCACTCCATACACAACTCCTTTATCTGATCATGCATTTCAATGTGATTCATCATACCATATGCCATGTTTCATTACCCTTCATTCCTGTGTGCTTCTATCACATGTATCAAATTCATCGGATCTAAGTCCGACAATTCACATTCAATTGTTCTCACATTTCATATTCAATATAAAGATCAGACATAAGCACATATAATTGTGTTTCCACATCTAGGTTAAGTCATAGCACGCTTCAGATAAGCTATTACCTTGATGATCCGACAATGTCTGGAGTGTACTATGATTCACAAAGTTAAGTAAAAGATTAGATTGTTGTTGTTCATTGAACCTAGCCGAAATCCATCCAAGTTCCACCTTAAATGTGTGATGATTCTGCATGTTTAGAGTACTGATTTAGAGTGAATTTTGAGTTGGGATTAGAATCAAAAAGTAAGTAAAAGATTAGCGTTTATGGTATGTTGTAATAGAGAATTGATGATGATGAATTAGGATGAATTGTGAATGATATTAATGATTGACTGTGCCCTGAATGAACTTGGGTACTTTTCTATTTTGTTTTTGCATGTTTGAAAACAGTAGGTTATAGAATGTTAAATGAATGATTTAGGTTGATATTTGATGTATAAATGAAGGTGGATTCGTGGTAAAGATAGGTGTTATTGAAGTGCTCTTGAATTTGGAAAATTAGAGTTGTAGGTAAAAATTCTGGTTTCAATTTCACCTTCCTCTTTTGATCTATTTTACATATCTTTAGCGCATGAATTTAAAGAAACTCAAAGAATTAAAGTTGTAGATATAGGTCTTATCTTGACCTTTATAAAAGTGGCTTGATAAAATAGCTAGAGCTTGAGTTATGTTGGTTTTCCTAATACTGCTTGTGACAGACCCCTGTGCAGGAACCTTATATTATTTCCTATTTTTTGGGGACCTTAAAGCTCAAATTAGTCAAAGTATAAAACATGAAAAGTGTTTATTGATGTATTATCAATGCTTCTATGAAGCAGTTTGTCCAGAACATATCTTGATAAGTTTATGTAGTTAATTGACGTCATGACCTAAAGAAGGGATTGTTTTGATGTGGTTGAGTTCAAATATGGAAAACTATGGTTTGTTAAAGGAATAAATGAGTTCTTTTAATGAAAACATGATCTTAAGAAGATGAGAAACGTGTATAAGGTATGGATGAATGAGAATCGAAGAACATTTGGTAATTATGAATGATAATTGAGTAATTGTATGAAAATATATTGCTGGAAAAGTTTGGTGAATGTATAGATTTAACTTGCTAAAATTCCATATTTAAAGTAACAATTGTGTGTGTGTTATAAGAGGTTTTTGATCATGAAAATGTTCAAGGATAAGTGTAAAATATGAGTTATTAATAGTATAAAGATGTTTTTATGAATGCAAATGAGATCCAAAGAATATGAGTATGGTGAATTAGGTATGATTGAATAAGAATTGAGGAAATTTTGTGAATGTATAATACTAGGAAAAAATTGATGAATCTATGAATGATGAATGGAAAGTGATCAAGTTTATTTAAGGCATAAACTTAATTGCAAACAAAATGATGTACAAGTCATGATGTATAAAATATTAAGAATTGTGAATAAGGTTACATACCCGGAATGATCAATTGATCATGCATTGAACACGAAACATATACATGTGTAAATTTTAGTATTTATTTGATTGATCAAGTAATGATGTGTGCATTTGTGTATTGCTTGATTTAGAGGCACAAATCGACCAACACCATCTAGACATTGTCGGTCCATCGAGGCAATAACTAGCTGGAGTGTATTGTGAGTAACCTAGATGTGTGGTCGTGATTAGAAACGTATTCTATTCATATTGTTTTGATTAAACTTAATTTCTCTCTGATTGAGGCCAAGTTTACTATATAAATTGGCAACATTTTCATGGCTTTTAATATACTTTTTGACTCCTAATTCTTGATTTTGTGCTTAAATTAATCATTGAGTATGTACTTGTATTTTATACAATTTGATAGTAAAAATTGTTACAAATTGATATTAATTGCACTATTAATTTTTCGGAGAACAATTGACACTGCAAATTGCCATTATTAATTGTAGGAACCTCAAGGAGAAGGGAGTCAGTCAATGTGTTGAAATGGAGCCAACAAGAGCAAAGGGCCTCAGGATGTTTGCCGCAGCAAAGCAAATCTGTCGCCGCGACAAAACATGAAGAATTCGGGCTGACTTTCGAGAAAAGATCGCCACGGCAAAGAATCTAGTAAGAAGAAAAACTTTTTGGGAAAAGTACGCCGCTACAAACTTACCTGTCGCCATGGCGAGCTGTCAAAAAACCCGAACCATATTTGAAAAATTCTCTCACTATTCGACTCGACCCAGCGATCTATCACTTAAAACCCTACCAAATTAGGTTATTACAGAAGATTCTCTCTACTTCAGAAGTCACTCCACTTCCACAGAGCTGACACACACACCTCTCTCACTCTCAACCTTCATCCATCAATTTCCATCCACTTTTCATTATCGACTTCATCATCTGCTGCTGCTGCCATGGATGCTTTTGGCGTGCTTACGGTCGTGAGGGTTCCCAAAGTTATGCTCGACTAAAGCACCATTTCCTCTTAAAGATGCAGCGATGGCTTGAGTTCGATGGGCTTTAAAGGGGAGTAGTTTTTACATTGTCATGTTTAACTAAATTGTTATGAACTCCTGAGTTAGGGATTTATTCCTTGTAGCTAGATTTTCTTGATTAGAGTTTAATCAAGTGTTGAACAATTTATTGTGTTATGGAATTGTTTATGTAGAACTTGGATACTTAATATATGAAGTCTCATATATGTCTTTTTGGTGATTGCGTTAACTCTCTTTTATCTACCTAGTTGTGTTTTATATTGAGATTATGCTTGATCCAAATTGACCACTTGCATTAGCTGATCCATTAACACACACTAAGATGCATTTAACAAGGTTTTAATAAATGGAGTTCATTGATTAAAACCTTAGACGTAAAGAGTTCTTTAAGGTTCATCATTTGAAAACTTAGTAATTTTTGCTCCCAAAAAGATTTGCTTTGAACTATGATAGTCAAAGCTCGTTTTCATGAGGATTTTATCAATTTGATTATCGTTTAAGTTTTTAAACTTTCTTTCTGAAAAATCCAAAAATATCTTTTATACACTTGTGCAAGGTTCCAATTAAGTGAGACGACTCAAGGTTGCACTCTATATTGTAATCCTTGGAATTAAATTTTTGATTCCGTATCCAAGGGAATAACCCAAAGACTAGCGCGCGGATCAAAATGGCGTCATTGCCCGGGAACCAAGCAATTGGTTTTCTTTAGGTTAGCTGTTGTCATTTTTGTCTATCATTGATAATAGGAACCTTTTCTTTTACATTTCATTTTGGATAGTTTTCTTTCATACTTGTCAATAGTATAGGTTTTTAATTTCTCTTTACATAAGATAAATTTTGAAAACACAAACAAAGCATACTTTCACAATTGGAAATTTTCATACTTGGCATTTTTCCATGCATACACACCTTCATACATATTCTTACACACCATACACTCGCATTCTTCACGTCTCACCTTTTAATTGATTTTGTGTGCTTGTAAGTCAATTTTGTTGCAATTTCTTTTATTTGAATTATTTTTGTGCATGCCCTGTAGAACTAGACTTGTTCCTTTCTAACCGAAAATTGAAATACGCTTAAGGAAGCTTAGAAAAGAGAGGAAAGAACAAGAGAGAAGTAAGGTAGTTGAGGAAGAGGAATCAAGTCTGCCAGCTAGTGGAAGTGAGTCGAGAGAAAGAGTTATCATGGCTAAGAACCCAACTTTTATTCAAAATCCCAACTTTCATGCTAACCAACCTAGAAATGGAGATAATGGAGGAAATGGGGAGCATGAGAGAGTAGGAGAGAATAATGGAAATCAAAGACGGAGAACCATTAGGGAAGTAACAACCTCTGATGTGAACTATGATCCATTTACTACTGCTTTCCTTAATTTTGATGTCAATTTTGAAGTGAAAGGATTATTGATTAATTCCCTTCCTAAATTTCATGGCTTGGCAGGAGAGGATCCCTACAGGCATTTACAATCCTTGTCTATGATCTGCCAAAGTATGAAGCCATTGGGAGATTCCCTTGATCAAGTTTATGGAAGGTTTTTCATTTGTCACTAGAAGGAAAAGCACGGGAGTGGTACATGAGTCTCCCGAGGCATGTGGCAAATGCCTACCATAGCTGGGCAAATTTGAGGAAAGCTTTCTTGAAGAAGTATTTTCCAGCTTCTAGAACTTCATCGATGAGGAAGGAGATTTATTCCGCTAGGCAAGATTATGATGAATCCCTTTACGATTATTGGAATCGCTTTCAGGATCTACTATCCATATGCCCATATCACCAGATACCGGATGAGCAATTAGTGCAATACTTCTATGATTGGTTGAAGAGTTAAGAGAAAGGTATGTTGGATGCGGCATCGAGTGGTTCCTTGATTGATCTTATAGCTTCGGAAGCATGGGATTTGATCAAGAAGATGGCCCTGAATTAGCAACAGTATAGTGTGAGGGATACTAGGGGAGTACATGAGTTAGGAGCTTCAACAGCTCAAGCTAAAAGAATGGAGAGTCTGGAGTCTAAGGTTGACTCATTGGAAAATAAAATCACATTGCAATTATCTTTCATCACTTCTGAATTGAAGAACATGAATGTGCAGCACCCATCACCTTTTATGGATCTTACCACACCTAGTTGTGATACTTATGGGTCGGTAATGCATATATCTAATGTTTGCCCAGGTCGGTATTAAGAGGTGTCCGCAGTGTAGCCAGGAAGACTAAACCAGAAATGGGACCCTTACTCCAACACTTACAATGAGGGCTAAAAGGCCAATCCTAGATTTAGTTGGAGAAGTGAAGAGGGCAGAGCTCTGAATATATTTCAACAAGAAGGGGGAGTTGGTACTTCCATTAACCAGTTCCCCAACCAACAACAAGCTCTGACGGTCCCAGCCAAGGAGGACACCAATCAACTGCTACACAATATGATGACCTTGCTAAAGGAAGAAAGGAATTTGAACAACAATCAATTCAATACAATAACAAATCTGATTCAGTAGGATTCCTCAAAAACTGCTGCTCGATTCAATGCTTTGGAGAAGAGAATGGAACAGTGGGAGACCAAAGTGGAAAATATCAACTCATGTGTCACTCAATTGTCCAACGACATGAGTAAGAACCAAGCAAGAAACAGTGGGACAATTCCTTCGAACAATGTGATGAATCTGAAAAGCCTTAATGCAATTGCTCTTCGAAATGGGAAATAAGTGAGGTTTAATAATCAAGAAGAGGAAGCATGTGATGAGGAAATTGAGAGTAAGGAAGCGCCTCTACCAAAGGAGAAAATCAAGAAATTTGAAAGTTTAAAGGAAGAATCATTATTGAACGAAAGGAAGTCTGCATCAAAGAACAAGGGAACTACTTTAGAGAGTTCCAAAGAGAAAGCACCAATACAAGAGCATGGAGAATCAAGCAATCATGATGGCCAAGGTAAGGAGGTAAATCTTCAAGGCCTTCCTTTTCCTGATTCATATTTAATGAGCAAACGTATGACTGAAATTAAGCATGAAAAGGACATAATTGATTTATTTGGAAAAGTTGAAGTCAACGTGCCTTTGCTTGATTTAGTAAAAAGAGTCCCGGCCTATGCTAAATATCTTAAGGACTTGTGCACGAACAAGAGAAAGTTTAAGCCTAATGAGAGAGTCCAAGTGAGCTCAAATATGTCAGCCCTTTTCAAACCTCAAATACCTGTCAAATGGCAAGACCCTGGATCTTTCACCATTCCATTCACTATAGGGAAAGTAACTATAGGAAGAGCTTTGTTGGATCTAGGGGCAGCAATTAATGTGATGCCTAAGTTTGTCTATCAATCCTTAGGAGTAAAGAGTCTCAAGCCTACATCTGTTGTGTTACAATTGGCTGATAGATCATTTAGGCATCTAGTGGGGATTATTGAAGACATCCTGGTCCAGGTAAAAGGTTTGGCTTTTCCAGCTGATTTTTATATGCTTGATATGTCTTATAAAGTTGTGCAGGATACCTCCTTAATTCTCGGGAGGCCCTTCTTGGGGAATGCTAGTATCATAATCAGCATGAAGGAAGGTAAGATCACCATGGAGGTAGGAGATCAACAGGTAAGCTTTAATATGTATGAATCTATGAAGCATCCCCATGAGGACTATTCGCTCCCAATAGTTAATATGCTTGATATGGTTGTTGATGGTGCATGTATTGAATTTGAATGAGCAATGAATCCTTTGACTAATGATTCCTTAGAGAGAGTATTTGTTGCTAATGTTTCAGGTGGACTACGGAGTGTGGATGCTGGCATGGAACTAGAAGGAAGTCAAGTTGCCTCGCCAAAGCATGGGTATGAGCCAAATGTCCATCAGGAGCTAAGGACCCACCTTAAGCACCAGGTTGTTTCTCTTCTTTCACTTACAATGTATTTGTGCATATTGATTGAACATGGAATAATATTGTTAAGCATAAGTATGTTGACTAAGTATAGGGGAGAAACTTGATCAGTAGGATTAGGTTAAGCTTTAGTAAGACTTAGGTTTAGTTGTTTCAATAATTCACTTTCCCTTTGAATTCTGAATTTTAGTGGATGCATGACACATCTTTAATGATAGAAGAAATTGGAGTATATGGTGCATTGCATTTTGCTCTGTATTGGTAGACTTGTATATAAGCTAAGGATCCGTTAGAACTTATTCCACTTTTCTTTTTGTGTTTCAAGAAAATTTCGTCGCGGCATGGTATATTTCGCCGCGGGGTGACTTAATCATTTCGCCACGGCGAACTCATCCATTGACATGGCATAACACCTTTAAGAAATTTCGCAACTGTGTAAATCAATTTTTTCACCGCAGTGAACAGTTGTATGCAGCTCTTGCCGCGGCAAACATACATTTTGCATCAATTTTCCCTCGTGAAATTTCTCTTTTGCCCTTAATGTTCTTCGGACCTTTCTTCTGCCCCTTGTTTTTTTCGTCATTTCCACCCTCCTTCCTTCTAAACCTACCGACTCCTCCTTCTTCCTCCCTCACCTTTGTCTTCTGCATTTGCTCTTCACTGCGGCTTACCTGTGGACTCTCGTCATTCTCTTCATGCTCGGCCTCCTTCAGCAAGCCCTTTTACGTCACTCCTTTTCGCATCATCCTACCCCTTTCTCGTAAGTTTTCTCTCCTTCATTTCGTCTTCATTTCGTTTTAGTTTCTATCGATTAGGGTTAGTTGACCATGGCGAAGATACTTCTTTCACTGCGGCATGGTAGATTTCAAAGTTTCATTGTGGCGAAGAAGCTTATTTCGTCGCGGCGTGATAAGTACAGCTTTCGCCGCGGCGATAGATATTTCGCCACAGCGTGGGAAGTGTAGCTTTCACCACAGCGGTAAACATTTTGCCGCGGTGAGTTTTTATCCTTTAGTGAATTTGTTTCATCCTTGTTTTTTTTTTCTACAGGAAAATGCCTTGAACCAAAAATCCATCCCAAAACTCTACCACCTCATCCTTTAGCTTTTCCCTATCCTCCCCTTCGTCCCACTCTTCCCAATCTTCGCAACCACCTCCTTCCTCCCCTCAAGTTGTTCCCGAGTACAATGACCTAGCAAAGAAAATCAACGCTGGGCCGTTTATCAAGGAACAACCTTTTCCGTTAACCCCAAACAACAACCCTTTTGTACACCAACTTGTTCAGTCCCAGCTTTCTGGCTTAGTTTAGACTAGGAACCAAGGAAATGACAGATTTGTTCGTCATTTCTACACCCATGTCTGCTTCTACAACACCTTGGACATTAATTTCCCAGGTGTCACTATCCCTCAAGCCTTAACCACCGCCAGCATCAGAGACCATTATAACCTTCCTCCTGTCCTTTGCTGCCACTACGAACAACAAATCCACCACTACCCTTGGGATGATGTTGTTCGTACCCTCTATCCTGAGGGTGCCGAATGGCATCAACCTCGTATTTATCAATGCCACATTAGGCGTTCTAACCTCCTCCGTGAGGCTCGTCCTTGGCTGCACCTTGTCAACAATAACATCCTTCCAACCACCCACCTCGCCTATGTCACCAAAACAACAAGCCCTTTACCTCTACCTCCTTGTGGTTGCCTGGGCGGTCGACATAGCCCATGACATCACATCAGCCCTCCGTGAATCCATTCTCACTGCCAAACTCACCAACTCCATCATCTTTTACCATCTTATCACTGACATATTCTGGGCCCATCGTGTCCCGAAATACAATAACGAAAACTATTTCGACTCGGCCCCCCTCTTTCGCTACATCTGCCTCAAACAACCCTGCCTCCAACCTCTTCCTCAATCCCCTCCCCATTCCACCTACCTCCTCCTGTTCCTATAACCACCCTTGCTGCTAGCCATTCTGAGGCTTGGCCTTGGCCTCGCAAGGATTTCCCTCCCCCCTGGCACCTCCTGAGCCCCTCTCTTTATAGGTGCTGCTGGGTCCCGTTCCCGAAGCCCGGACACCGGTGCAGGACCCCGTTCCCGGAGCCCAACTATTCAGATCAGAAACACAATAGGAGACCGTTGGGCCCTAGTCCCGACTTCCAAGGCTGAACCCTGGATGACCCATCAGGACACACAAAGGAAAATAATTTGCGGAAGCACTCACAATATACCATAATATTTAACAAATCCATGAACACAAGTCGTACATTCAACGCAAAAAGCAAAATACATCGAAATGCTCAATAATGAGATGCTCAATGAACTATCCAAAATAATACTAACTTAGTACAAAAA
>JAOTAX010042346.1:0-10826 GCA_025629825.1 Erythroxylum guanchezii
CTTCTGCAGTAGATAGAGCAATTGAACTTTGCCTCTTACTTGACCAAGAGACTAGATTATGACCGAGAAAGTGACAATCTCCACTTGTACTCTTCCTATCAATCCAATCTCCAACGTAATCAGCATCACAATAGCCAATTAACTTGAAATCTTTACATTTCTCATATATTAAGCAAAGATTAGTAGAGCCTGATAGATGTCTCAAAATTCTTTTGACAGCAATATAGTGAGATTCTCTAGGATCTACTTGAAATCTTGCACACAAACAGACACTAAACAAAATATCAGGTCTGCTTGCTGTAAGGTAAAGTAAAGAACCAATAATTCCTCTAAAAAGGGTTTCATCAACCTTCTTACCTACTTCATCCTTAGATAAAAGGTTTGAAGGAAGCATAAGAGTTGACATAGGTTTCACTTTTTCCATTCCATATTTAATCAACAGTTCTTTGATATATTTCTGTTGATGAATAAAAATCTTTCCTTCGGTTTGCTTAACTTGTAAGCCAAGAAAGAATTTTAATTCACCCATCATGCTCATTTCAAATTCATTCTTCATCAGATTCTCAAAATTGGAACATAACTTTTTAAACGTTGCACCAAAGATAATATCATCAACATATATTTATACTATGATGAAATCATTCTTTATACATTATCTAAATAAAATCTTATCTACATGTCCTCTTCTAAAACCATTTTCAATCAAAAAAGTACTTAGACATTCATACCAAGGCCGAGGAGCTTGTTTCAAACCATACAAAGTTTTATGAAGTCTATAAACATGATCTGGTTTCTTAGAATCTTCAAAACTAGGAGGTTGCTTTACATAAACCTCTTCATCTATAAAACCATTCAAAAAGGCACTTTTCACATCCATTTGAAATAGTTTTATATCATGACAAATATCATATGCAAGCAAAATCCTAATAGCTTCTAATCTAGCTACAGGAGTATAAGTTTCATTATAGTCTATTCCTTCCTATTGATTATGGCCTTGAGCTACTAATCTAGCTTTGTTACGACTTACTCTAATCAAATTATGTTTTAAACCTTCAACTAGCAGAACATTATCAATAGATGTAAAGGAATCTTTATCGATTTTGCCCATTCCAACTATTTTGCCCTGCTGGTTGTCTCTAAAAGTTACTGATCCTCCCTTCTTACTTTGAAGATCTAGGAACATAGACCTTCTTCCCATCATATGTCGTGACTATCCACTGTCCAAATACCATTAGTGCTGGTTGCTTTTTCCAAGGAAGGAGATCTGCAGTAGATATTATGTTCTTTTTAGGTACCTAGATTTTCTTAGGTCCTTTGGGGTTAGTTTTATAATTATTCATAGAATGATAATAAGAAGACTGGTGATATTTATTTCTATAAGGAACAAAATTCTTTTTGTAACGAGTATTGCTATTAGTAAATCCTAGACCACTCTTATCATTAGGGTGTCTATATCTTCCAATCATGTCATTCATTTTTTTCGTGCTTTCAGTAAAGGATGACAAATCTGCTGAAAGAGTATTAATCCTTTATTTCAACTGACTAATTTCCTCAGATCTATTTATAGTTACTTTTTTCTTCATATCATCTACTTGCTTCTTAAGGCAGACGTTTTCTTTTTCTAACACTTTCGTGTTCTTCAAGTTTTCGGCAAACTTTCTCTTTAAGGATCTATACTGCTTTCGTATAGCATGTAAATCTTCTAACAATTCTAAATATGCATCTTGAAGAGCTTCTAAATCAGAATCAGATTTGGACGAATCCAAATCTTCCCAAGTTGCCATCATGCTCTTCTTATTTTCTTTATTTTTCTTTAATTTTCTTCTAAGCAACGAACATTTAGACTTGTTGTAATATCTCATATCACCCTCTTACAGATATTGTCCGCTTTGGGCCTTGGCCCAACCAAGCTCTCACAGTTTTGTTTTTCCCAAAGCTTTCCCAGGAGGTCACCCATCCTAGAACTACTCTCACCCAAGCACATTTAACCTCGGAGTTTCGATGGGATCCAGTGCATTAGGCCATGGAAAATACGTCTGTAAGGGAGAGGTATCCGTACCCTTATAAGGCGTACTTCGTTTCCCTCTCTAACTGGTGTGGGACCTCACACTCTCTACCCCCTTAGGGCCCTGCCCTCTTTGGGGTCCAGCCTAGCTGACACAATGATTCGGGTACCGACTCTGATACCACTTGTAACATCCCAGATCACCCGCTTAGAGATATTGTCCGCTTTAGGCCTTGGTTCAGCCAAGCCCTCACGGTTTTGCTTTTTCCGAGGCCTTTCCAGGAGGTCACCTATCCTAGAACTACTCTCACCCAAGCACATTTAACCTCAGAGTTCCAATGGGATTCGATCCATTGAGTGTGAGATCCCACATCGGTTGGAGAGGGGAACAAAGTACGCCTTATAAGGGTACGGATACCTCTCCCTTACAGATGCGTTTAATTGTGCTTGGGTGAGAGTAGTTCTAGAATCGATGACCTTCTAAGAAGGCCTTGGGAAAAGCAAAACTGTGAGGGCTTGGCTGAGCCAAGGCCCAAAGTGGACAATATCTATAAGCGGGTGATCTGGGATGTTACAAGTGATATTAGAGTCGGTACCCGAACCATTGTACTAGCTAGACTGGACCCCAAAGAGGGCAGGGGCCTAAGAGGGTGGAGAGTGTGAGGTCCCACATCGGTTGGAGAGGGGAACGAAGTACGCCTTATAAGGGTACATATACCTCTCCTTTACAGACGTGTTTTCCATGGCCTAATGCATTGGATCCATCGAAACTCTAACGCTAAATGTGCTTGGGTGAGAGTAGTTATAGGATGGGTGACCTCCTGGGAAGGCCTTGGGAAAAGCAAAACCGTGAGGGCTTGGCTGGGCTAAGGCCCAAAACGAACAAAATCTGTAAGCAGGTGATCTGGGATGTTACAGGTGGTATCAGAGCCAGTACTCAAACCGTTGTGCCAGCTAGGCTGTGCCCCAAAAGAGGGCAGGGCCCAAAGTGGGGTGTAGAGTATGAGATCCCACATCGGTTGGAGAGGGAAACGAAGCACGCCTTATAAAGGTACGGATACCTCTCCCTTACAGACGCGTTTTCCATGGCCTAATAGACCAGATCCCATCGGAACTCTGAGGTTAAATGTGCTTGGGTAAGAGTAGTTCTAGGATGGGTGACTTCTTGGGAAGGCCTCGGGCAAAGCATAACCGTGAGGGCTTGGCTGGGTTAAGACCCAAAGCGGACAATATCTATAAGCAGGTGATCTGGTATATAACACTTGTAGTATCCTGGTTTGTTGCACTCGTAGCAAATGATAGAGGTCTTCTCGTTCTTGACTTTGTCTTTGCTATTCTTCTTAAAAGGAAACTCTTTATTTCCCTTTTCTTTCTTTTTCCACATTCTTTTGATCTTTCTTGAAATGAAAGATAATTCATCATCATCTTCACTTGAATCTTGTTCAGATTCGCTGGTATCATCATTCTTGATTTCTTCAATCTTTAATGCTTTTGACGATAACTTTGTATTTTTCTAAGTCTTGTGATTTTTCTGACCCGCCTTTAATGCTACAGATTTGTCTCTTCTTGGTTTATCTTCTGCATCAAGCTCTACTTCGTGTATCTTCAAAGAACCAAGCAATTCATCAAGCTTCAATTTACTCAAGTCCTTGGCTGCTTGTACTGCAGTGACTTTGAGTCTCCATCTTTTAGGCAGACTTCTGAGAATCTTCTTTACATGTTCTTGATTATCGTAGATTCTCCCAAGAGCTTTAAGTCCATTAACGATAGTTTGAAATCATCTAAACATCTGATTAATAGACTCATCTTCTTTCATTTTAAACAGCTCATACTGATGTACAAGAATACTGATCTTGGACTCTTTCACCTGGTTTGTGCCTTCATGTGCTATGGATAAAGTGTCCCACATCTTTTTTGCAGTTTCACATCCATAAACTTTATCGTATTCACTTCTGCTTAAAGCACAACTTAGAAAGAACTTGGCCTTTAAGTTTAATTGAAATCTGGCATTGTGATCGACTGACCATCTGGTACGAGGATTGGTATTTCCTTCATCATCCATTAGTATGTATGGTCCATTCTTGATGATATCCCATAGATCAATATGTGTGGATTCTATGAAGAGTCGCATCCTGTCCTTCCAATAATGATAATCCTCACCATTGAATGCAGGAGGTCTTGTGATGGAGGCACCTTTAGCTATAAAAACATGTGATTCAGCCATGAATCTTTGTCCTCACTTTGTAAAGGTGGTTCTTGGAAACCGAGCTCTAATATCAACTGAAGTAAATCACTTGTTAATATAGAATTTACGTACAATATACAAAATGAAAAAGAAGGGGGGTTGAATTGTCTATTCTTTTCGTGAATACAAAAACCTTTGATATTTCTTGAAAATAACTTTTCAAACTATTAAATGAATATCAAAAATAGTTACGTGATTAAGCCGCAAAAAACTTCTATATACTAGTTTAAGAACAATAGAAATTAAAGTGAAGAGTTAGAAGATAGACACTGCGATTTTATACTGGTTCACCCCAAACCTTGGGCTACGTCTAGTCCTCAGAGTTCGTCTGAGATTTCACTATACTTCTTCAATTTACAAGTATTCTTTCCTCTCTTTTAGAGTCTCTTCAGGTCTTCTACACCAAGTATTCTTTATGCTATCTTAGCCTCTCCAGGCTTTTAGCCTTTCCTTTCTCTCATTAGAAAGATATTTTGAGCTTTTTGTTACAGTAGAGTTTGCTCTCGTGTATCGCACTTTGAATACAGAATTTTTCTTTTGTAAGTAATAACTTGAAAGCTAAACGTTCAAAAACCAAAGTTGTTTAGTCTTCAACTACGACTAGTATTTATAGCCTAAGTCTCCAACTGCTTCTTGATAACTGCTTCTTGTTTCTTGTAGAAACCGTTATTAAGTTGAATTCTGTAACTAACTCCAACTGACTAACCGTCTAATGTACTAGAGTATCTTCATCTCTGTATCGTCTGTGTTTTTTGCTTCTTTTGTGTTTTCCACTTCTTCTGTGTTTTGCGCTTTTTCTGTGTTTTTCCGCTTCTTCTGTGTTTTGCGCTTCTTCTGTGTTTTTCCGCTTCTTTTGTGTTTTTTCCACGTCTTCTGTGTTTTTCTGTTTCTTTTGTGTTTTTCCACTTCTTCTATTTTTTTCGCCTCTTCTGTGTTTTTCCGCTTTTTGTGTGTTTTTGCTGCTTCTTCTGTGTTTTTCCGCTTCTTCTGTGTTTTTGCTGCACTCTTAACCCACTTATCAAAATAGTTCATTTATTTCTAATATTATTATTATTTGATTGTTACCAAAATTAGTAGACGTGAAGTCTTCTTGACTTAACAAATTGTGCTTCTTACCTATTATAATTTAGAAAAAACCTTTTGAAAATTATATACGTAGCACATTCTAATTCAATTAGAAACAATTTCTAGTCGAATTAGAAATTACTATTTCTTTAATTAGAAAAGTATTTTCTAATATTGAAAGGAATCTACTTTTAAAATTAAATAATACATTTTTATTTAATTAAGAAAGTCATTTTTATTATTTATTCAGAGATTGATTTCTTAAGTTATTGGAAAACATTTTCTTAATAAATTAGAAAACTAATTTTCAAAACTATTAAAAGTCTCATTTTTCTCAATTAATAAATGAAAACACTTTTCAAAATTTAATCAGGAAAAAAAGTAAGTTTCTAGCTTTCTAAAGGCTTTACTTTGGACTATTCAGGTTATTTATCAAATCTAATCTGACTTCACAATTTAGGGTTTGAATTTCAATTTCAATTTGAAGATCAATAACAATTAAACAATTAAACAATTTAACCAAATTATAGAATTAAAGTTGACTCTGATACCGTTATTAGGAAATCGGAATAGGATCTGATCCCGAATGCAGTGAAATAATTTTGAAACTTTTTTATATTTTTATTTCTCCAAAACCAAGATCACTTTAATTCTATAAAATGATTAACATATAAACCATAATAAAGCACGAATCTTAATTTATACATTATTCCAAAGCTTGATCATTTTCTTGTTGTATCCTTCGTTTCCAAATCGATTCATCTCAACCATAATAGCCGCATAAATACCCAACCTCTAATGATGTCCATAGCACAGGTTGAGAGAATGCTGTAAATTTTATAGAGAGTGTTAAGCAAGAAGTGCTAGCTTTATTAGAGTTCAAGCCTATTTGTAATAGGTTTTGGATATTTTAGTAATTTAATTAAAATTAAATTCTAATTTTAATTAAAATTTAATCAGAATTACAAATAATTCTAATTAAATACCAATTATTTCCAAATAATATCCAATATCTCATATTGATCCTTATTTATTAAATATGTCATATTTAATCATAAAGTTCCTCAAACTTTATAATCAAGTCCAACTTGATTAAAATATCTTTGCTCTCTTCAACCTATTCTTTATGTGAGACCCATTAGGTTCCTAAATATGATGACAATGGAAATAAATCATATTTAGGATTAGATTCTCTAATTAAACAATTTATATTTGCATATCAAGATTGCATCTAACAACACATCTTGACCACCCAAATATTTAGGAATATTAAAGTGGTTTTGACTAACTTTCCATGCATGATTTTTTTATATAATTCAATCACTTCATCATACAATATTTTGATTAAACATAGAACTTGGAATTGATGTCTACTCTATTTTGAGTCTAATTATATTAGTTCTCCATCATTAGTTATTAATTCGATTAATGACATTTGTAAACTATTTACAAGACATCATTTCACCTTAGCCAAGGATTTCCATCAACACCAATCGAGAACAATGGAACATTATCTGTAATTACTTTAGGGTGATAAATCCTATTTTGATCACTTAACTACGTCCATATGGTTCATGTTACATCCAACGACTACCGATTGAGCTAAACCAATCATAAGTAGTATCAAAATATAGCAATACCTATACAACATAACTTTGGAGATCTCAATTCAAAGAATCAATTATACAATCATCATAATGAGAATTTCTATAGTCATTCAAGTAATGTTCTAAGTGGATCTCTCATATAGGATCCATTTAGTAAACTTGTTCTCTAACAAGCACCACACATTTGTTTATCTCCATACTTTAGTCTATGAGATCAACTACTTCCTTCATAAAGAAAAACATATGCATGCTAATCTTTTTACGTTCTATTAATGTCCAGTCTTAATAAAACAATAACTAGGAATAAGTGCGGATAATACATAAATGCAATATGAATCTCATAATTATAATCTCATCATGATTTCATTTGTAATATATTATTATCTCATGGACTTTATCATATACAGCTAAATATGTACAGAGCAAAGAATGCCTTTAAATTATTTTGTCATTAAATTATAACCAATTGATTAGCTGTAGGGCATAAATCAACAATTTCATCCTCTACATTCGAGGAATTAAGGAGGACTTACATGAAGCACTAGTTTAATTCTTAAAGGGGTGCATCAACCAAATAAATGAATCGTCCATTCTTTGATAGGGTGTGTAATTTGGAAAAAAAATTATCAGACCAAAGGGATCTAGTGACCCAGATATTCCTATTTACCAATTATTTGACTTTATAAGATTCATGGAATTGATTTTTTTAAAGAAAGGGATAAGTTGTTCTTATGGAGATATCCTAGCTTACCCTAATTGTCAAACTATATGAAGCCTTTTCCCAATTTCCAATTATGTAACCAATGCATATACTAAAGGATTCCCTTATTTTGATTAGCTTATTCATAAATCTAATGTAAAAGGCTTTACTTTTAATTTCCTAAAGTTTTTTCCTTTTGAGAAAATAGGTATGTATCCATTTTACACAGAGGCATTTTTGTTTGAAAAAAAATCTCCAAATTCTACTTGCTAGAATCATTTTATTGGAAAATGCAATTGAAATGATTTCCTGTCCCTTAGCTTTTCTAGGCTTACATATCTCAAACCATTTTACTTTAGCAAAATATTTTCTGTTTAGTTCTCCATACCAAAGAAGACATCCCATCATCCTCCCAGTGGGTTTTATTAACTCTTTGGATAAGAAAATATATAAAGAACAATAAGTGTTGAGGGAGTTGAGTATAGAGTTGATCAATTAGAAGTAACCTGCAAAGGATAAAGCTTGATTGCACCAACTATTAATCCCTTTTTGCCTTTTCTCTAAGAGAGGGATACGTTCCCTTTAATTTAACTTCCTTATAGATGTTGGAATTCTAAGATAGAGCAGGAGGCATCCTTAAGTTGGATACTTGAAATTGAAGATAACCAATGGGTAATATCTCTTACTTTAACAACTATTATAATATAGCTCCTATTGTAGTTAATTAATAGACTTAATAGAATCTTAAAGGAGTTTAGTATAGCTATAGGTAAATAAATAGATTTATCTTTTATCTTGGAGAATATGAGAAGAAGTATGTAAATATAAGGCTAAAAATCCACAATTTCTTATATTTATAGTGGAATTTGAAGCTCCTTGTCCTCTTTTGTTGAAAACTCAATCAATCTGGTTAAAGATTCCATACAAAAGATGAAGATAAAGATGTAAGGGGTCCCTTTTTCTAGGTCCTTTCCCTCATTTGAAAATTTAGTGGGTTCACAATTAATAATGACTTTAAATAAGGTAGTAGGGATGCATTAGTTGGTTTAATTTATCAAAATATTAGGGAAACCAAAAGCCTCAAGTAAATGAATAATAAAGTTCTAATTTATTGAGTCAAAAGTTTATGTAAATCCACTTTAATAGAACAATTCTTATTAGAATTTTCCCTTCCATATCCATTTAGTGACTCCTGAGCAAGGAAAATGTTATCTCCTATAAATTTTAACAGATATAAAAGCATCTTAAGAACCACGTATGAGAGGTTTTAGCATAATCTCTAATCTTGATATAATAGGCTTAAATATTATTTTATAAATGGTACTGTAATAAGAGATTGGCAAGTATGGATTTGGTATCTTTGGGATAAGGAACAAGAAGTTTTTATTAATTTCCATCAATATCTTTCCATTATCAAAGAATTCCAAAACTATTTTAGTAATTAAATCTTTGTGGTGAGGCCATGCATTTTGAAAAATAATCAATTAAAACCATCATGTCCTGGAGATTTACTAGGATTAGGTTCAAATACCATTCTTTCCATATCTCTTAGGGCGAAAGATTAGATAAGAACTTTAGCTTCCACAGTAGAAATCTAGACAAAAATGAAAGATATGTTCAGATGGATAGGTGAGTTTATAGAAACTAGAGTGCCTAAGGTATTTTGGAAATAGTTGATGCTGCTTATTTCAACTCCTTTTGGGAATGTGCAATACTTCTATCTAACTTAGTGAGATAAGTGATTTGATTAGTTTTCCTTCTAATAGATATAGCTTTGTGGAAAAAGGAGGTATTTTTGTCGCTTTCTTTTAGCACCTAAACACTTGATTTTTGTTTAAGGATGAAGTGGTGAATTTCTAAGGCTTGAGAGAGCTTTTTCAAAACCTGTTTTTCTCTTCAATTATAAGAAAGGATCACCAGGATTATGGATAAGTTTCCTTTACATAGTCTTTAATCCTTTGGTAGTCAAAGAAACTAAAAGCTAAGTGTTTCTCCCCACCTTTGATTTAACTTTTTAAGTTCACATTTCACTATATGTAATTTCCTTATACAAATATATGTTTAATTGAATATGAATTTAAATTCAAGGCCCTTGATAATAACTTCCTTAAATCCACCAATTTTTGTGAAAAAATTATTGAATAAAAAGGGAGCTTTCCTTAAAAAATTTGAAGTTAGATTTTACACAATTATAAGACAATGAACAAAGAAGATAAGATTAGAGAAGCAAGCTTTAATATCAGGGAATTTCAATAACCAAGCTTCAGTCATTAAGGCTCTATTAAGCTTTTCTTTTATGTTACAATCTCTATCTTATTTACTCTCAATGAATTTCAATAACTAGGCTTTATTCACTAAGGCTCTATCAAGCTTTTTTCTTATGTTCCAATCTCTATCTTGTTGACTATATCAGTTATAGAATTGTACCTCAAATCTTAGGTTTGTTACTTTAATATCCTTTACACAATCCCTAAAATATGCATTAAAATTATCTACACACATTGCCATCTACCTTGAGTAATAAAGGTTACTATTGAAGTCCCTTAGTATAAGCTAAGTTAATCTGGTTTAGTGATGGATTCTTTTTGGCTTCTCCTATAGCTCTATCCTCTAAAATGCATAGTTAGAGCCATGCACAAAAGAGATTGTAAAATAAAACTGTTTAGGTATTTAGGTTATTTTAAGATGCATTATCTTATCAATGATAACTAGAGGGGTTACTCTTATTTTATTAGTGTTTGAGGCTTTAACAATACTCCTATTATTGTGGAATTGATGATTAGTGAAGATGTTCTAGTGGTTAGCTATAAATTGAAGTTCTTTTCATTTTCCTCCTTTAATTTGTTTTCTAACAACCTTATAAGGATTGATTTAATTTCTCTTAACTGGTTTTAAGGCATTAGTTTTTGCTTGGGGTAGTTAATAACCTTTAGGTTCCAAGATAATATGGACAATATGTTTAGGAAAGGTTCTTTACACCTTTAGACTTATTACTCCTTCTTGAGCTTTTTCTTGTACCTGATATAAGATCAGGAATAGGCTCAAGAACTTCGCTCTCCTGTTTGTCATTATTGGTAGTGAAGTGAATCACAAGTTAGTAAGATGATAATCTACACACAAGAAGACAGGTTGAATTGTGTAAACTTTTTCGTTTTACCCTTCTTTTAAGAACACTCGTTTAATTCAGATTTACTATAACTCTTG
>JAOTAX010042438.1:0-10822 GCA_025629825.1 Erythroxylum guanchezii
TGAACTAAGGTAGTTTTGTGATTTCTTCTGTGGTGAGGAATTCCTCCCTCGTGGGATACGCGTCCAAGTGTCACGTAGGACATCGGACACGTGTCTCACCAAGGTGGGGTTCCAACAATATAGCTTAGTAGGGAATAACTAAACATAATGTATAATGGTGATTGTTTCTAACCATAATCTAACATTGGTATATACAACTTCAAATCATATCACAACAATCTTTAATTGTTCATAATACAGAGTAATCCAAACATTATGTCTTAGAACAAAATATGATACATCAATCAATACAGAACATTCTTGCATCAGAACAAAACTCATAATTATCAAAACAGAATGTACAAATATCATAATTGAATATCAGAATAGGATATAATCCTTTTAGATCAAGGTATGACTTATGTTAGAACAGAACTTGTTTTGTATCAGATCAGAGCTTATCTTTTATCATAACAGAATTTGCTTATGTCAAAACTAAACATGTATTAGAATATAAAACAAGTTAGACTGCTAATCCTTTTTACAGAAGTGGGTAATAGGACCAGAACTGAAGATACCATGATTGACATTTGAAACAGAAGAGACTTAAGTCTCTGAAATAGAAGACATATAAGTGTCTAAAATTAGAAGACACCGAAGTGTTTAGCACAAAAGAGGCCTTAGTGTCTAGTTACAAAAGACACCTTAGTGTCTGGTTACAAGAGCAGCTGCAGACCCTTCTGAGCATGCCTATTTACCCATGACTAGGACTTATTTACCTACAGAACCCGTTAGCATAAGTTCGGTGGGAAAACAGGATGTTGGCTCAGTCGCTAGGCACTTTTAGTTAGAAAAAGTGCATATTGACACAGTCACTAGGCAACTTTTGTGAGAAAATAGCAGATTGGCACACATTCGATAGGCAAAACATTCAATTGACACGATCCGTGGGCACCTTCGATAGGAAAAACAATCTGTTGGCATACCTTCGGTGGGAAAAAAGTCCGTTAGCACGGTCGTTGGGCACCTTTAGTGAAAAAATAGCCTGTTGGCACACATTCAATGGGAAAAACAACCCGTTGGAATGGTCGTTGGGCACCTTCAATGGGAAAAACAATCTATCGGCTCTGTCGCTCAACAGTTTCAATGGGAAAAATAGCTCGCTTGCATACCTTTAGTGGGAAAAACAACACTTTGGCATGGTCATTGGGTGCCTTCAATGAGAAAACAGGTTGTTGGCACACATTGGATGGGACAATAGCCTGTTGGCATAGTCGTTGGGCACCTTCAATGGGAAAAGCGATCCGTTGGCTCAGTTGCTCGACACTTTCAGTGGGAAAAATAGCCCACTGGCACACCTTCGGTGGGAAAAACATCACATGGCACAGTCATTAGGCACCTTCATTGAGAAAACAGCCTGTTGCACACCTTTGTTGGGAAAAACACTCCTTGGAATGGTCACAAGGCACCTATTTGAGAAAATAGCCCACTGGCACACCTTCGTTGGGATAAACAACACGTTGGCAGGGTCATTAGATACCTTCAGCAAGAAACTAGCCTGTTGGCACACCTTTGGTGGGAAAAAAATCTATTGGTACGGTTGCTCGATAACTTCGATGAGAAAACAACCCGTTAGCACGCCTTTAATGGTCAAAATAGTCCATTGGCATTGTATCTGGACACCTTTAGTAGGAAAAATAACTCATTGGCACATTCGCTGGGCACTTTCGGTGGGAAAAATAGCCTGTGGACGTGGTCGCTGGGCACCTTTTGTGAGAAAACAACTCATTGGACCAGTAGGAAAAATAGCCAGTTGGCACATTTGCTGGGCACTTTTGGTGGGAAAAACAACCTACTAGCACACCTTCTTTGGGAAAAACAGGCCATTAGCATGGTTGCTGGGCACTTTCATAAGGAAAAACAACCCGTTCACATGATCGCCAGGCACCTTTGATCAGAAATCAGCCCATTGACACACATTCAGTGGGAAAAACAACCCATTAGCATAGTTGATGCACACATTCTCTGGGAAAATAGCCCATTGGCACGATCACTAGGCACCTTCGATGAGAAAAACACCTTCAGTGGGAAAAACAACTCGTTGGCATGATTGCTACGTACCTTTGATAAGAAAGCATCTTGTTGGCACACCTTTAGTGGGCAAAATAGTCCGTTGGCATGGTCGTTGTGCAATTTTGGTGGGAAAAGCAGCACGTTAGCAGGGTCGCTGGGCACTTTCGATGAAAAAATAGCCAGTTGACGTACCTTCATTAGGCAAGACAACTCGTTGGCACACGTTTGATGGAAAAAATAGAACGTTGCATCAATCTTGGGGAATTTTCAACGGGAAAAAGAGCATATTGGGCAATTTCGGTGAGAAAACAGCTCGTTGGCACACCTTCAATGGCAAAAATAGCCTATTGGCAGGGTTACTGGGCACCTTCTTTAAGAAAATAGCCTGTTGGCACACCTTCGTTGGGAAAAACAACACGTTGCCATGGTTGCTGGGCATCTTTGGTGAGAAAACAGCCCAATGGCACAACTTTGGTGGGAAAAAAGCTTGTTGGCACGGTCGTTGGACATTTTTAGTAGGAAAAATAACCTATTGGCACATTTGTTGGGCACTTTCGGTGGGAAAAATAGCCCATTAACACACATTTAGTGGGAAAAATGGCTCGTTGGCAAGGTTACTAGGCACCTTCTATGAGAAAATAGCTCTTTGGCAAACCTTTGGTGGGAAAACAACTTTTTGGCTTGGTCGTTGCAGATCTTCAATAGGAAAAGCAACCAGTTGGCATATTTGCTTGGCACTTTCGGTAAGAAAAACAACCCTTTGGCACAATTGTTAGGAACCTTCGGTGAGAAAAAAGCTCATTGGCACGGTTGCAGGGTAGTTTTGGTGGGAAAAACATCGCATTGGCACGATCATTAGGCACCTTTGCACACATTTGGTAGGAAAAACAGAATGTTGGCTTGGTCGCTGGACACCTTTGGTGAGAAAAAAGCCCGCTAGCAAACCTTCGATGGAGAAAATAGTCGATTGGCATGGTCGTCAGGCACCTTCAATAGGAAAAAGAAGTTGTTGGCATGCCTTCGTTAGGAAAAACGACCCATTGGCACGGTCGCTGGGCGTCTTTGATGAGAAAACAATTTGTTGGCACACCTTTAGTAGGAAAAACAACTCATTGGCACATTTGCTGGGAACTTTTGGTGGGAAAAACAACTCGTTGTTTTTAGGCAACTTTGGTGAGAAAAAAGCCCATTGGCACACTTTAGGCAACTTTGGTGAGAAAAAAGGCCATTGGCACAACTTCAATGGGAAAAACAGCTGATTAGAAAAGATGTTAGGCGCCTTTAGTGAGAAAATAGCCCATTAGAGCAGTTGGCACACCTTCAATGGCCAATATAGCCATTGGCACGGTCGTTGTACATCTTCAGTAGGAAAAACAACCTGTTGGCACATTTGCTGAGCACTTTGGTGGGAAAAAGCCCATTGGCACACTTTCGGGGGGGAAAACAACCCGTTGGCACGATCGCTGGGCACCTATGGTGAGAAAATAACTAGTTGGCACATCTTCAATGGGCAAAATAGTCAATTGACACTGTTACTGGGTACCTTAGGTGGGAAAACAGCTCGTTGGCATACCTTCGATAGGCACAACAACCTATTGACAAGGTCATTGGACACCTTCGGTAGGAAAAATAGCCTGTTGGTACACCTTCAGTGAAAAAACAACCCATTGACATGACCATTAGGCACCTTTGGTGCGGAAACAACCTATTGGCACACCTTAGGTGGGCAAAACAACCTATTGGCATAGTCATTGGGAATTTGCATAAGGAAAATAGCCTGTTGGCATGGTTGCTGGGCACCTTCTGTTAGAAATCAACCTATTGGAAAAAATTCAGTTGGAAAAATAACCCGCTGGGACACGTTTGGTGGGAAAAATAGAATGTTGGCTCGGTCATTGGGCCCTTTCAGTGGGAAAGAGAACACATTGACATGGTTGTTGGGCACCTTGGGAGAGAAAACCAATCTTTGGTTCACCATCGATGTGCAAAACAACCTCTTGGCACACATTTAGTGGGAAAAATAGCCAATTGGCACGGTCACTGGGTACCTTTGATGAAAAAACAATGCATTGGCACACCTTCGATGGGCAAAACAGTCAGTTGACATGGTAGTTGGGGCATCTTTGGTAGGAAAAACAACTTGTTGGCACACCTTCAGTGGGAAAAATAACTCATTGGAAAGGTCCTTGTGCACCTTTGGTAAGAAAACAACCCGTTGGCACACCTTCAATGGGCAAAACAACACATTGGCTCAGCCGCTGGGCATTTTTAACGAGAAAACAACTCGTTGGCACACCTTCGAAGGCAAATATAGCCTATTGACAAGCTTGTTGGGTACCTTCGTTAAGAAACTAGCTTGTTGGCACACATTCGTTGAGAAAAACAACATGTTGTCACAGTTGCTGGGCAACTTTAATGAGAAAACAACTCATTGGCACACCTTCGGTGGGAAAAACAACTTGTTGGCCAGGTCGCTGGACATTTTTAGTAGGAAAAACAACCTGTTGGCACATTTGCTGGACACTTTCGATGGAAAAAGCAGTTCATTGGCACACATGCTATAGGAAAATGGCTCGCTAACATGGTCGTTGGGCACCTTTTATGAGAAAATAGCTCGTTGGCACACCTTCAGTGGGAAAACAACTCTTTGGCATGGTCGTTAGGCATCTTCAATAGGAAAAATAGCCGGTTGGAATATTTGCTTGGAACTTTTGGCGGGAAAAACATCCCTTTGACATAGTTGTTAGGAACCTTCTGTGAGAAAAAAGCCCATTAGCATGGTTGCAGGTAGTTTTGGTAGGAAAAACATCACGTTGACATGATCGTTAGGCACCATTGCACACATTCGATGGAAAAAACCATAACTTTGGCTTGGTCGCTAGACACCTTTGGTGAGAAAATAACCCATTGGCAAACCTTTAATGGACAAAACAGTCGGTTGGCATCGTCGTCGGGCACCTTCGATAGGACAAAGAGACTGCTGGCATGACTTCGTTGGGAAAAAAAACCCATTGGCACGATCGCTGGGCATCTTTGGTGAGAACACAGTATGTTGGCACACCTTCGGTAGGCAAAACAACCCATTGATACAGTCGTTAGGTTCCTCCAGTAGGAAAAACAATCCGTTGGCATATTTGCTGGGAACTTTTGGTGAGAAAAACAACACGTTGGCAAGGTCTTTGGGCAACTTTAGTGAGAAAGCAAACCATTGGCACAACTTCGATGGGTAAAACAGCTGATTGGCAAAGACGTTAGGCACCTTTGGTGAGAAAATAACTTGTTGGAGCACCATTAGTGGGCAAAACAACCCGTTGGCACACCTTCAATGGCCAACATAGCCTGTTGGCACGGTTGTTGTGCACCTTCAGTAGGAAAAACAACCCGTTGGCACATTCGTTAAGCAATTTTGGTGGGAAAAAGCCTATTGGCACACTTTCTGTGGGAAAAATAACCCATTGGCACGGTCCCTAGGCACCTACGGTGAGAAAACAACTTGTTGGCACATCTTTGATGGGAAAAATAGTCGATTGGAACACCTTTGGTGTGAAAACAGCCCGTTGGCGCACTATAGGTGGGCAAAATAAGCTATTGGCATGATCACTGAGAATTTTCATGAGGAAAAACAACTTATTGGCATGGTTGCTGAGCACCTTCTGTTAGAAATTAGCTTGTTGGCAAACATTCAGTGGCAAAAACAACACGTTGGGACATATTCGGTGGGAAAAATATAATGTTGGCTCAGTCGTTGGGCCCTTTCAATGGGAAAGAGAACACATTAACATGGCCGCTGGGCACCTTGGGAGAGAAAACTGATCTTTGGTAACTTTGATGAAAAACCAACGCATTGGCACACCTTTGATGGGCAAATAGCCAGTTGACATGGTAGCTGAGCACCTTTTGTAGGAAAAAGAGTTTATTGGCACACCTTCGGTGGGAAAAACAATTCGTTGGAAAAGCCCCTGTGCACCTTTGGTAAGAAAACAACCCGTTGGCACACCTTCAGTAGGCAAACATCCTGTTGGCACAATTGCTGGGCATTTTCGGTGAGAAAACAAGGGAAAAACAACATATTCACATGGTCGCTGGGCACCTTTAGTGGGAAAAACAACTTGGTGACATGATCGCTAGACACCTTTGGTGAGAAAACATCATGTTGGCACAACTTCGGTGGGTAAAATAGCTCGTAGGGATGGTCGCTGAGCACTTTTGGGGGGAAAAGTAGCACGTTGGCATAGTTGCAGGGCACCTTTAGTGAGAAAACAACCCATTGGCACACCTTTGGTGGAAAAAAGACCCATTGGCATAACTTCAGTGGGAAAATAACTTAATGGCTCAATTGTTTGGCGCCTTCAGTAGGAAAAATAACACATTGGCACATTTGCTAAGAACTTTCGGTGGGAAAAACAACACGTTGGCACCTTTGGTGAGAAAACAGTTCGTTGGCACACCTTCAACGTAAAAAGCAGCTCGTTGGCACAACTTTGGTAGGCAAAACAACTCATTGGCACCATCGCTTGGAAATGTTGGTGAGAAAACAACTTGTTGGCACTCCTTCGTTATCCGTTGGCACGGTCGCTAGGCACCTTCAGTAGGAAAACAGTCCTTTGGCACACATTCGGTGGGAAAAATAGCCCACTGGCACGATCATTTAGCAACTTCTATGAGAAAACAACTCGTTGGCATACCTTCAGTGGGCAAACTAACCCGTTGCCACATATTTGATGGAAAAACAGCCCCTTGGGACACATTTGGTGGGAAAAACATAATGTTAGCTCAGTCGTTGGGCCCTTTCAATGGGAAAGAGAACACATTGACACAGTCGCTGGGCACCTTCGGAGAGAAAACCGCCCATTGGTACCCCATCAGTGGGAAAATAGTCTGTTGGCACACATTCATATGAGAAAATAGATGGTTGGCATGGTCGCTGGGCAACTTTGGTGAGAAAACAACCTATTGGCACATCTTCGATGGGCAAAATAGCCGATTGGCATAGTCGTTGGGCACCTTTAATAGGAAAAAGAGCCTATTGGCACATCTTTGGTGGGAAAAATAACCCTTTGGAATGGTCCCTGTGCACCTTTGGTGAGGAAACAACCCGTTGGCAGACCTTCGATGGGTAAACAATGCGTTGGCACGGTCACTGGGCATTTCGGTGAGAAAACAACCCATTGGCATACTTTCATTGGGGAAAACACGTTGGCATGGTTGCTGGACACCCTCGGCGAGAAAACAACTCGTTGGAACACATTTGACGGGAAAAACTGCCTATTGGCACGATCGCTGGGAACCTTCGTTGAAAAAACAGCCTATTAGCACATCTTCGTTGGGAAAAACAACACCTTGGCATGGTAGATAGGTATCTTCAATGAGAAAGCAACCTGTTGGCACACCTTTGGTGGGCAAAACAACCTGTTAGCACACATTCGATGGAAAAGTAGCCCATTCATACACATTTAGTGGGAAAAATAGAACGTTGACTTAGTCGGTTGACACTTTCAGTGGAAAAATGAACACACTGACACGACCACCGGGCACCTTCAGTGAGAAAACCTCCCATTGGTGGGCAAAACAGGTCGTTGGCACACATTTGATGGGAAAACAGTCCATTGGAAAGATCATTAGGCACCTTCAGTGAAAAAATAGTCCGTTGGCACACCTTCGATGGGCAAAACAATCGGTTGACACAGTCATTGCGCACCTTTGGTAGGAAAAATATACTGTTAACACACCTTCGGTGGGAAAAACAACACATTGGCATGGTCGCTGAGTACCTTTGGTGAGAAAATAGCTTGTTGGCACACCTTCGGGAGCAAAACAAATTGTTGGCACAGTCAATAGGCACTTTCAATAGGGAAATAGCTCATTGGCACGCCTTCGATGGGCAAAACAATCTGTTGGCATGGTCACTAGACGCCTTTTGTAGGAAAAAGAGCCTATTAGCACACCTTTGGTGGGAAAAACAATTTGTTACAAGGTCCTTAGACATCTTTGGTGACAAAAAAGCTTGTTGGCACACCTTCGATGGGCAAAACAACCCGTTGGCATGGTCGTTGGGCGCCTTCAGTAGGAAAAACAACATGCTGGCACATTTGTTTGGCATTTTTGATGGGAGAAACAACACGTTGGCAAGGTCGTTCGGGACCTTTGGCAGGAAAACAACCCATTGGCACACCTTCGGTGGGCAAAACAGTCAATTGGCACAGTCACTGGGCACCTTCGGTGAGAAAACTACCTGCTGGCATGGTCGATGGGCAAAAAACTAGTTGGCATGGTCGATGGGCACCTTCGATAGGAAAAACAACTTATTAGCACACATTCAATGGGAAAAATAAGCCCGCTGGCACACATTTAATGGGAAAAACAGCCCATTGGCATGATTGCTAAGCACCTTCTATCAGAACATAACTTGTTGGCACACATTCGATGGGAAAAACAAAACGTTGGCTCAATTGCTGGGCACTTTCAATGGGTAAAATATCTAGTTGGCACACCTTTGGTGGGGAAAACAACACATTGGCATGGTCGTTGGGCATCTTCGGTCAAAAAACAGCTTAACACCATTGTTACGCACCTTTAATGAGAAAATAGCATGTTGGCAAGGTCGATTCGCACTTTCAGTGAGAAAACAACCCATTGGAACACCTTCAGTTAGAAAAGCAGCCCACTGGCATGGTCACTGAGCACCTTAGTTGAGAAAACAACCTATTGGCACGCCTTCAGTGAGCAAAACAACCAATTGGCATGGTCGCTGGGCACCTTTGGTAGAAAAAAGAGCCTATTGGCACACCTTCGATGGGAAAAATAGCTCATTGGCAAGGTTGTTGGGCACCTTTGGTGAGAACACAACTCGTTGACACACCTTCAATGGGCAAAGCAACCCGGTGGCACTATTGCAAAGCATCTTAAGTAGGAAAAATAACTAGTTGGCACATTTGTTAGGCTTTTTTGGTGGGAAAAATAACCTTTTGGCTTTTGTTGGCACACATTCAATGGGAAAAACACCCTGTTGGCAAGGTTGATGGCCACCGTTTGTGGGAAAAAATCCCATTGGCACGGTCGTTGGACACCTTTGGTGAGTAAACATCCTATTGGCAGGCCTTTGGTGGGCAAAACTACCCGTTAGCTTAGTTGTTGAGCACTTTTGGTGAAAAAAGCGACACGTTGGCACGGTCGTTGGGAACCTTTGGTGAAAAAACGTTAAATTAGTACACCTTAGCTAGGCAAGACAGCCTATTGGCAAGTTTGTTGGGTACTTTCAGTGAGAAAATAGTCTGTTGGCAGACATTCAGTAAGAAAACAGGCTGTTGGCACACATTTGATAGGAAAATTAGCCCATTGGCACACCTTCGGTGTAAAAGGTAGCTCGTTGGCACAGCTTCAACGGGGAAGACAATTCGTTAGCACGGTTGCTGGGAACTGTTGCTGAGAAAACAACCTGCTGGCACACCTTCTCTGGGTAAAACAACCCATTGGAACAGTCGCTGGGCACCTTTAGTAGGAAAAACAGTCCTTCGACACACATTCGATGGGAAAAATAGCCCGTTGGCACAATCGCTAGGAAACTTCTGTGAGAAAACAACTCGTTGGCATACTTTCGGTGGGCAAACCAACCCGTTGGCGCATATTCGGTAGGAAAAAAAGGCACGTTCAGTGCGAAAAACAAAACTCTAGCTCGATCGTTGGGCCTTTTTATGGGAAAGAGAACACATTGCCAGTCACTGGGCACCTTTGGAGAGAAAACCATTCGTTGTTACACCATCGGTGGGAAAAATAGCCTATTGGCACACATTTAGAGGGAAAATAGCTAGTTGGCATGGTCGCTGGGCACCATAGCCCGTTGGCACACCTTCGATAGGCAAAACAACCAGTTGGCATAGTCTCTAGGTACCTTTTGTAGGAAAAAGAGCTTGTTGGCACACCTTAGGCGGGAAAAACAACCCATTGGAAAGGTCCTTGTGCACCTTTGGTGAGAAAACAACCCGTTGGCACACCTTCGTTGGGCAAAACAACCTATTGGCACGATCACTAGGCACCTTCGATGAGAAAACAACCTGTTGGCATACTTTCATTGGGAAAAACAATACATTGGCATGGTCGTTGGGCACTTTCGGTAAGAAACCAACCTAATGGCACACCTTTGATGGGAAAAATTGACAGTCGTTGGGCACCTTCATTGAGAAAACAGCTCGTTGGCACTTTTTCGTTGGGAAAAACAACACCTTAGCAAGGTAGCTGGGCACCTTTAGTAAGAAAATAGCCTATTGGCACACCTTTGATGGGAAAACTAGCCCGTTGCCACAGTTGTTAGGCAATGTGGGTGAGAAAACAACCCCTTAGCACACCTGGGGTGGGCAAATCAACCCATTGGCACGATCCCTGGGCACTTTCATGAGGAAAAACAGCTTGTTGGCGTGGTCGTTGGGCACTTTCGATCAGAAATCAGCCTGTTGGAACACATTCAGTGGGAAAATTAGCCTGTTGGCACGGTTGTTGGACACCTTTAGTGTGAAAATAGATCGTTGGCCCAGTAGTTAGGCACCTTCAGTGAGAAAATAGCTCGTTCGAATACCTTCGGTGGGAAAAACAACTTTGTGACATGATCACTAGGCACCTTTGGTGAGAAAACATCCTATTGGCACAACTTCGGTCGACAAAACAGCCCGTCAGGACAATCGTTGAACACTTTTGACGAAAAAAGCAGCACGTTTGCAGGGCACCTTCGGTGAGAAAACAACTCATTGGCACAACTTCGGTGTAAAAATAGCCCGTT
>JAOTAX010042497.1:0-10818 GCA_025629825.1 Erythroxylum guanchezii
CATAAAAAATATCATGGAGTAGAGGATAGCGAATATGAATGGAATGGACGAGTTAGAGAGAGGGAGATGGATAGGGTATTGAGAAGGGAGAAGGAACAGGAGAGGATTAAATTTTACTTTATTATTATTGTATTATGATTATGGCTATATTGTCATGTTATACAATAAGCTTATTATTTATCTTTTTATATATTTTGATACAGAGGTCATCTTCTGATAATGATTCTGATAATGATCATGAATATAATGAAGAGATTGAAGAAGAAATTTTGTATTTGGTTCAAATTGGAGTTGCAATGATCATAGACCATCATATTAAATATTATATGAAAAAACCATGTAGAACATCCCCTCACACTTGATGGATGTTTGTAATGGAGTTGCTTAATGGTTATAAAGATAGATTTCATCAACAATTGAGAATGGAGAATGATGTGTTTATCAAATTATGTAAATTGTTGAATGAGTCATATGGATTAAAGAAAGGTACAGAAGTTACAATAGAAGAGGCTATAGCATAAATAATTTTATTATAAAATAAAATATAGTTAAAATTAATAAAAGTGCTTTTTATTTTTATGTTACCAAACAATCTACTGTATGAAGCTCTTTTAAAAAAACTATTTTTTTAATTGACAGTCAAATAGTCAACTGGCTTTTTAAAAAAGCCCTTCTCAGAAAAGCTCTACTGACAAAAGCTCTACTAATAAAAGCTCAACCAAACGGGCCCTTAATAGAATACGCTATAACTTAGTGGTAACAGTTGCTGTTAAGAGTAGTTAGGTCATTCCCGTGGAACTTTCTATTTAGGACTCTTTGGAAATTTTCGTGATCAATACAACTCTTTACTTTCTCACAAAAAAAAAATCATTTTTACTTTCAAAATAAAGACAATTGAAAATTTCTTTTTTACTTTCAAAATAAAGACAATGTCGACTCCTCTAATTTTGTAATAAAAAACGATATATTAAGATGTATTAACTTAAAAACATGTTGCAATAATTAAGCTCTAACCTATGACTTTAACGCGTTTGCTAATAACTTCTTCAAAGCCACGTCGTGAATAGTTAACAAGATTTTAACCAAAGCTTCTAACATTAGAACCATAATAAACAGAGTTTTTGCTAGCCTGTTCAGAAGTCCCACCTGCCATGGGTGATCGTTTTGGACGAACAATTGCTTTATGCCAAATAATCATTATATTATGTTTGTGAAATTTTGTAGTATCTGGAGCTATTATTAAAATATATTATCGTCATTCGAAATTCCAATACAACACTTCTAAAGTGTTGCTGTATCCAAAGTACCTCACATCTTGATGAGAACTTTTACACAATCGGGTCTTTTCACTAGCTCAAACGCGTTCCCTATGTCGTCCAAGGCAACTTCATGAGTCAAAAGTTCATCAAGACTTAACTCCTGCCATAAGAAACAAAAACGTGAAGGTTTCTTCTAATTTTAAAATAATCACTTGATATTTGATAAACCATAATATTTATAAAGGTGAATCATTAATCGGTAGTATGCAAAGGTTTAACAAAAATTTGAAGGCCCAGATTGAACACATATTGGGGCATATGTGTGTGCGCGAGCGCGTCTACTAGTAAGACACTAGTCCCATCTTGTCACTGATTTGGTCTAACATATGAAATCCCAACAGTTAATGCTATTTATTATGTTGTATCCGTAGAACATACCTTACATTTGCATTTGTCAAGTATAATGGGGAGGTCAGATTTAATTTTGAGCCCTCCAAAAATAGACCCTCTCAGAGTTCTCCCACAGAGCAAGGGAAAAAAATCGATCTTCACAGTGGGACTTCCTGAACCGATCACTATTGTTTTTCCTTTTCCCTAACAGTCATAACCAAAGTCCAGAAATTATGCACAAAACGAATTGCGATGAAAAAATTATACAACAACAATAGAAAACTAAAAATGGGTCACAAACTAAAAAGAAACAAATGTTGAACATAATATGGCAGGAGTTGTAATTCATGAAGATACCATTTTGGTTGATAGGACAGCTTCGTTGATCAAGACTGGAGAACCAGTGCACTCGAAGCAATAATCAACTCCAATCCCACGAGTCATGTCTTTTACCAATTTTGAAGCAGATTTATCATATTCATCTAGGTTTATGAAATCTGTCATTCCAAAAGCTTTTCCCTTCTCTTTTTTGACATCGTTCTTGTCAAGACCAATAATCCTACTTGCTCCTTGGGTTCGAGCCCCTTCTATGGCCTTTAATTTATTGAAATGAGAGAAGGAAATAGAGGCAATTTTGCGTGAGGAGAAAGCAAGTTAAAAGTTTCATGGGAAACATATCCAACTACTGTAACATTATCACAATTGAATTCTCTATAGAAGAGAAAATTGCAACCAATTTTAACCATTTAATTGCACATACCCCAAGTCCAACAGCTCCAAGTCCAAAAACAGCCACACTGGAATCCTTTTCGACCTTGGCTTGTTTCCAAGCTGCTCCAAATCCAGTTGAAAATCCACAGGAGATAAAGCTGGCATGCGGTAGGCATAGAGTTGGATCAATCTTGACAGCAAAGTTGGAATCAACCACCATGTACTCTGACCATGTGGAGCAAGAAAATAACTGGTACAACATTTTGCCTCCAATCCACATTCTTCAAGTACCATCAGGCATTAAGCCTGTGCGGCTTATCTGGTACTTCATGCATAAATTGGTCTCGGCTGATATGCAATTCTCGCAGCTTTCACACTCCCCTATGAAGGTCGGAATCACATGGTCTCCTTCTTTTAGTCCTTCTACTTCGTTTCCAACACTTTCAACAATACTAAAAGTGCAATGCATTTTATAAGTGCTTGTTTGGCGTCCAACACAATATATTTAACATCTATGAACTCTATATATAGCAAAACGTTCGAATTCAGAGTTGTTACGTTGATATAAGTGAGCAGCTTATTTTTGTTCATAACGGTAACCGTATCATCAGTTGATACCGCAAAACTCAGAAATCAATACTTGTATAAGAATATGGAGATAGCTCACCCAACACCTTCATGATCAAGAACCCGAGGATATAGTGGCTAGAAGAAGAGACAGAATTCATATCAGAAAGTTTGAATTCAGGATTACAAAGAAGAAACAGTAAGATGAACCCTGTAATGTAAAGAAATGATAAGAAACAATTAAGCAGATATTACTGAAAATAAATGGAAAAGGGTATAACTAACATATGGATATCCATTTGCGCGAGTAATATCAGTGTGACAAATGCTTGCATACAGCATCTTCACTCTGACTTCAGACGACTTTGGTGGGTCGACTTGTATCTCTTCCACTTTCAATGGCTGACCAATTCCCCGTATGACAGCCGCTGGCATACACAGAAGAATTAAAAGATCATGCGTAGGGTCAGTTAAACCTCTTAAATCTAAAAATTGCGAATTCATATGTTTTCTCGATCTAAACGTGAAGGAAGTTCTAAGTTTGGAGTCTAAAGCTAAACAAGTAAAATCACAATTTTTCTGTCTTCAGGAAAAATATCAGAACCCGAATTGATAACCGTTAGCTAATATATACCTTTGCATGTTATCTGTTGTGATGAGTTCTTGGAGATTACTGAGAAGTAATGATTTTGTTGAAAATATTGTGGGAGAATTGTGAATTTGAGATTCACAAGGTGCTTGACTGCTTTCCGTGTTCTGGAAAGGGAAATCATGAAGATGACAAAAACGGGATTGGGAGGAGTTCAACTTCGATGGATCAATTATCAGTGTACAGTCATATGATGCGTTGACGTTTCTAGATAAGTATTTGCATATTTATAGTGTCTCACCATTGTTTTTTTTTTAAAAAAAAGGAAGAAAAACACGAGACATATTATATAATTAGTTTAGGGAAACAAACTCCCGATATATCATCTAAAAGAATAGAGAGGTACATTATAAGTGTAGTATCAAAAGTAGTGAGCCCTAATTCAAACTGTTCTGCAAAGTGAGCGAGCCTATTGGCACACCGGTTACTCTCTCGGTAAATGTGACATGGTAAAACTACCCAGTTCTGAGTAAACAACTCATTAATAACCATAACTAGGGGATTCAAAGTGGTTGTTCGTTTAGCCGAGGAGGACAGGATATTAATCACCGTTATAGAATCTACTTCTAATTTAATCCGACGATAACTCAGATTCCAAGCAAACTTGAGTCCTGAAAAAACTCCCCAAAATTTAGTAGAAATAAGGGAGCACCAACCAAGATTGTGAACGAAGCCTTCAAGCCAAGCACCCGAATTATCACGAATAAGGTCACTTGCTGTGGCCGAAGATGACGATCTTTTGCACGCTCCATCCGTATTTAATCTTACCCAACCAGGAGGAGGTTTGCACCAGCCTATGAGTTGTTCACACTGAGGGTGACAACCTACATTTGCTCTACTTTGCTAGATCGAAGCTTTATAAATCCAATGGGCATACTCCAAGACATGATACACTGGTGAAGTCGACCAATCAAAGTGCTCATAAAAAAGGGTCATATTTCTCCAGGTCCATAAGGCCATATTTCTTTAGGTCCATAAGAACCAACATACAGCTCCAAAGATAATCGTCCAATCAAAACCAAGGGCAAGTCGGTGTTGTTGGAGATTCCTAATGATTCACTCATGAGATGTCACAGTGAAAAAATCAGAGGAGATTACTTGTGGAGGGAGTGCACTCCATAAGGTGTGGGCTTTTATGCAGTCACGCACTACATGTAGCGAGGATTCTTCTATTCCACAGTGATAGCACGCAATATCCGTGGTTAAATGTTTACGGACTCGTTGTTGATTAGAAAGTAATTGGTCGTGCGTGAGGAGCCAAAGGAAGGAGCGAATTCGTTGCAGGCCCTTCCACTGCCATATTGCCTTCCAAAATCCATTAGACGAAACTTCCTCATGATCCATTATCATGGAATATGTCGATGTTGTATTGAACTGCCCAATGGCTGAAATTCCCCAGACCAGCTTATCAGACCCTAAGTAGAGTTTAGGAGGAAAAATTCCCGTAATGGACATGCAAATCGAGGTAGGGAGCAAAGATTGGAAAGCTTCCCATTTCCTAGTACCGTCAATGTCCACAAAGTGTTGGACATGAAGATCAATAGTTGATTAGGGAATATTAGCCACTGCATGGGAAATAAGAGGTCCAAACCCTCCACCTAAGGGTCTAGCCAAAATTGAGCCCCAGTTCCATCATAGATGGTCCATTTCATGCCCTGAAGCACATGGTGCCAAGTAGCTTTTATACTCTTTCAAACCATTGAGCAATCGGTTGCATCAAAAGAAGTGGGAATGTTATTGATATCAAAATTATGTTTCGCGGAGAGAATTTGCACCCATAACGCATTCGGCTTAGAAAACATCGACCACCCTAGTTTTGTTAGTAAGGCATCATTGGTTTCTCGAATTTTCCGAATGCCTAGACCCCCCCCCCTCCCAATCTCCTTAGGATGGCAAATTTTATCCCATTTTACTAAGTTAATCCTCTTTTTTCCATTAGACGAGCCCCATAGAAATTATCGCATTAATTTCTCCAAATCATCACAAAGACTGCGAGGTAGGCGGACCGTCTGCATTGTATAAATGGGAAGAGCCGCTATGACTGATTGAGTCAATGTGATTCGTCCTGCGAACGACAAAAGATTGGTCGTCCATCCTGAGAGATGTTGTTGAACCTTATCGAGAATATGTTGATAGGTTCTTTTACTGACTCGCTTTTGCAAGAGTGGTACTCCAAGATATCGTCCTAAATACGTCAGCTTAAAGCCTAATTCGCAACTTAAATGGTGTGCCACCGAGTGATGTATATTCTTAGAATAAAAACAACGAGATTTTTCATGACTGACTCGTTGTCCTAAAGCGGCACAAGAAGTATTTAACGTGTCACGAATCACATGCACTTGTTCAATTGAGGCTTCTGAAAATTGAATGAAATCGTCAGCAAAAAACAAGTGAGAGATAGGAGGCCCTCTTCTACTTAATTTAATAGGCTTCCATTGTCCTTGAGTCACTGAATTAGTAATTAAATGACCTAATCTTTCCATACACAGGGCGAAAAGATAAGGCAATAGGAGCTTGCCCTGTCGAATACTTCGGGTAGGAGTAAATGCGTCACTGAGTTTTCCATTCCAATTCACTTGAATAGAAACTGAGGAAAGACACTTCATAGTAAGGTTGATCAAAGAGTCAGGGAGCCCAATATCGATGAGTGTATCTTTGATAAAATCCCAAGAAAGCCTATCATAGGCTTTTTCAAGATCCACCTTAATAGCAATTAACCCTTTCTGTCCCGATTTCCTTTTCCTTGTATGTATGACTTCTTGGGTAATAATAATATTGTCAGTAATCAATCGACCTGGAACAAAATTGCATTGAGTTGGAGCTGCGAGCTCATCGAGATGAGGTTTAAGCCGTTTTACAATAATCTTGGTAATAGCTTTGTAAATCACTGACCATATAGCAATTGGCCTAAATTCAGTGATCGACGTGGGTGAAGGAAGCTTTGGTATGAGGATTATGATGGTACGATTCAGTTCAGATTCCCAAGCTTCATGTCCAAAAATTTTCTGTATCAAGAGAACTAGAGAAGGCCCAACGATGTCCCATTGGGATTGGTAGAATAAGGCAGTAAATCCATCATAGCTTAGTGCCTTATTAGGAACCATATTAAAGAAAGCTGTCTTAATTTCTTCGGGGCTGAGAGGACATCCCAGATCATTTATATCCCTGTGAGATAGGGAAGGAAAAATACCATTGATAGGAAGGTCTTTAGTAGTCTGGACTTTTGTCGTGTAGAGTGCTTCAAGGAAGTTCTTCTCTATTCTTTGTATACTCTTTGCATTCTATCCCTTGCATCCATTTTCATCCTTTAAGGAAACAACCCTCACATGTCATCATCTGGCAGTTGTGATAGCATGGTAGTACTTAGTATTTATGTCTCCTTGGCCTAGCCACTGGCATCTTGATCGCTGATGCCAATAAAGTTCTTCTTAACAAAGGACCTGTTCCATTTTAGAATGTAGATATTTCTCTAGCTCTCTAAGAGAATCTGAGTCTTCTTCTTCTAGTGTTTTTTTTTAATGCCTTCAAGTCGTGCCATAAGTCTTTTTTTCTGATGAAAAATATTGCCAAAAGTATTAAAGTTCCAATGTTGTAATGTCCGAAAAATTCCTGATCGCACCACTAAAATCCAACATAGTAGGATTCCAATTATCTGCAACAATTTAGGCAAAGCATTCATGAGTCAACCAAGCTGACTGAAAACTGAATGGCCTAGGGGTCGGAGGTGAATGTGTGTGTTGTTTTAGAGTTACAAGAAGTGGCAGATGGTTTGACTTCATGAAAGGAAGATGAGTGACTGAAATGTTCTGGAATGTAGACTGCCAGGAATTAGAGCAGAAAATTCTATCTAATCTAGCAAGGATTAGACCTCTCCTCCACGTGAATTTAGGCCCTGAAAATCCAAGATCTTATAGTTGAAAACATTGCACACAATCCCGAAATTGTGTATTGACTATACGTTGGAGTCGAGAACCTCAACATTTATTATTGCTTTCTCACTTGGCGTTGAAGTCCCCACCCAAAAGCCACAGTTTAGAGGTAACCCTAGCAATTCTACACAGATGCATCCACAAGAATTGTTGTAAAGAATATGTAGGGCTAGCATAAATGTCTGTGAAGTCAAAAGACGTTTCTTCCCACTAGATATTAGTATGTATAAATTGTTGGTGAGCTAGCTGAATTTAGACCACAATTTCAGCTTTCCGTAATAACCATATGCCACCCGGAAAGCCTTCAACTTCCACCCTAAAAGAGGGATCAAAACCGATGCTCTTAATAACCTTCATCGCCTGAACCGCCCACTGATTCTTGGCTCAACCAAGACAACAAGTAGAGGATTATGAATCCGAATATAGTTCTTAATGATCAGCTTGAAGGTCTTACCTCCAGCCCC
This sequence comes from Erythroxylum guanchezii, assembly GCA_025629825.1. Lineage (NCBI taxonomy): Eukaryota > Viridiplantae > Streptophyta > Magnoliopsida > Malpighiales > Erythroxylaceae > Erythroxylum > Erythroxylum guanchezii. The sequence continues at coordinate 7,970 of JAOTAX010042497.1, forward strand.
TTGACTGTTCCATAAAATATCGACATAAATAAAGATCAAAAGATGGAGTAAACACTGTTAAGCATGAGTGTTTACTAAGTTATCAACCGGAGCCCAATAAGGGTTTGTCATTTGATTCTGTGGTATCTCCTCCATCGAAGAATCGGGTACAAATATGGTCTTAGTTTTCGATGTTGAATCCTTCCCAGGATCAAGTGGTCTAGATGGAGCCAGATTGTGGTCTTTAAGCGACGATGCTAATGCAATATTCATGCAATCTTCATTTATGGTTTTGATGTTGATCTTAAATTGATTTAATGAAGTCCTTAATACAAAACATGGCATGGAGGAAATCATGATGAGATCATGATAATGAAATTCCTATCATGTGTAATTATATTAGAATCTAAACTTTTCCAAGTCATAAGATTAATGAGATGAGATATCATTATTTCAGATAGACTAGCACATTTTATACCCCTTGATTAGATCAAGCAGTAGATCTCATAAGTTGTAGACATGAGTTTTTTAGAGTTAACATGTGGACGCTTACTAAGGATAATAAGTACATTGGATTGACCTACTATGAGACAATCATATGGATATTTTACTCTATTGTCAATGATAGTCTCATCATAGCAATGGTTTAAGGATATCTCGAATATTGATCCTATGCTTTGACTCCATTTATTGGTGCCTTTTAGGGGTTACTCATAGGGTGGTGATTAGGTATAGCTTGAGGTATTCAGAGATAACTGAGTAGTCAATAAAGGATTCACCACTCCTGATAAAAGGAGACAATACCCACGACCTCTTGTCGAGTCATTACTCAAGAGTCTCTGGCCAGAGTAGATATGTGTCATGAAGAGAGTCTTCAATAATACATAGAGTAATGAGATCCTCAGGACAAGATCTAATATCACTTGGACTAGATGTGATGTAGTCAGTTTAGTGGAAGTTGACACTTTGACCATACTCTGAACTAAGTGGGGTATAGATGGTAAAAGAACGAATTGCATGGCAATATTATGTATGGAAGGGTTCGTAGTCAAACCACTGACTTTCCGATCTATTGGGCATAATGACGTGTTGCTTAATACCGCTTTTGACTTACTTGAATTAAATGTTAATTCAAGTGGCCAACATAACCGGGAACCTAATGGTTCATAAACATAAGAGATCCGAAGGATGAATAAAATAGTCTTGAATAATGATTCAAGATATGAAAGATTGTTTTAGGATTGTATCACGATGTGATTATGGTAGAAGATGTTGCATGGAATGGATTATAAACAAGTGTTGTTGGCTGCCAATTTGGTCATTAACTTTCCAACACTTCCATTAATGCATGCTATTCGTGGTCATCAACTTTCTATAACTTCCATTAATGCATGTTATTCATGGTTATTAACTTCCTATGACTTCCATTAATGCATGTTATTCATGGCCATTAACTTCCCGTAACTCTCCATTAATGATGGGAGTTATGGAAGGCCAAATGGTGCAAAAAATATAGATGATTTTCATGCATCTTGTGTAAGATACAAGTGAAAGAAAGTTTTTTTCTTACACACATACTCTTTTTCTCTCTAACTCTTAAAAGAGTTCTTGTCTTTGCTAGCACAAAGAAAGAATTCTAGCTATCTCCTAGTGAGGTTTCAACCTCCTATCTTCGTGTAAACTTTCATTAGAGATGGTCTACATTGTTCGTTGTGGTTTACAACATCCCAATGTAGAGAAGATGAGAAAACGAAGGAGATTGTCAGAAAGGTATGTAAACATCTTATATTTCATGTTTTTGTTTTCTATATCTATATGCATGAGTAGATCTTTTTTTTAAGTTCCTTTTTTATCTTCCTCTGTGTATATTTGATACATATTATGTATGAGATGCATGATCGAATCCTTACATGAAGCAAAGCACAAACCTATCGACAGAAAGTGATAGATATGCATCATTTTATATGTGTACAAATCAAAAAGTAGTGATAACAACATAATATTAGCATACTCAAGATAAAGGGTGAGATGTTAATCTAGGTCCATGCTTATGATGATGAGAGAGATTGAGAGGGAAGAGTAGAAAGATGAAGCAAAAGGGTGAAAATAGTTAAAAAGCAAACGATGAAAGCTATGTACATATAACAAGACTCAAGAGTAAGAGTAAGAGTGAGGCTGAGGAAATGTGTTGGCTTTAGTTATTTGGTTAGAAATGGATGATTTGGTTCTATTTCAAAGAACCTTTTTTTTTTTTGGTCCTTTCTTAATGTTTTGTAATAAAAATTTCTAAAACTTCAAATCTTTTTAAAAAATAAAACTCATTTTTCTAATGTTCTAAAAACTAAATCAAAAGGTTTAAAAAGTTTAATTATTTTATAATTCGATTAAAAAACTGTTTTTATTAATCAAAATTTAATTTTAGAAGACTATTAAATAAAATTTAATTAATTAATTTTGGTTATAAAATTAATTAATTTACAAAAATCAACTGATTAATTAATAAATTGATTCATTTTTAATAATAAGGGTGATTATTTATTAAAATAAATTGAACCGAACTAAAAAGTAATTTAATTCAAAATTTTTACTTATTATTATTATATACCAATTAAACCTTTAAACTTTAAATCTTTTCTTTGTCCGGTTCGATGGTTAATTTGGTTTTTAAAACATTGAGGATAATAGTAGTTCCATTTCTATTAGTTATGATGGTAACAACTTGCAACATCCCACTACCATAGAGTACATACCCAAACATTCAAGTACATACCCGTGATAATTGCATGTTAGAGAAAAAACATATCCAACCTACACATGGCATCAACTAACATCATCAGAAGTTATCAAATTTTAAAACCATTCATTGCATT
>JAOTAX010042582.1:0-10813 GCA_025629825.1 Erythroxylum guanchezii
TCATAACAATTTTATGATTTCATTTCATTCTGCCTGTACACTTTAGTCTCCTCATTTCTACTCATATTCTCATTTTCTTCAATCAATCCACGACACCTATATAACCTTCTAGGGTACATACCCCATTGTAGTGAACCTTTACCTATCATACAAAACCAGATACTATTTTTCATTTCCCAAATGTCCATAAACCTTTATTTTCTCACATTCTATCATATCATTAATTTTCTCAATGCTTTTAACCGCTCAAACTCTTAAGGAAATGCTCATGCATGCGACACATACTGGGGATCAGTTGTCGCAGTCTGCTATGACATTACTAATATGCATATGCATATAACTAGACACATATTTCAGAATGTTCATATAAGATAGTACTTCTGGGCTCTGATACCACATAAATGTAGCACTCTACTCCCGCAATGAACCAAACCTAACATCGTAAGTGACATTCGAGTTCGTGCCCCCGTGAGGGTGGCATGCTAAAGCACTCAATCAATCAGAATCGGTATAAATTTTTTTTTGAAACCACAAACATAATATGCGGAACTCGATACTCAAATTGGGCCCATATTCATTACATAAACATTTTCACTAGCTATTTGGGGCCCTTTCACAAATACAATACACTTTAGTCATAATGCCTTACATTATAACATAAATCAATCAAACAATAATTCCAAAGTATACAATTTTATACAAAAAATAAGAAAACACAAATGCAGATGCAAACTGATCCCGACCTCTATCCTTCACTTGTATGTTGTTGGTATACTCCCGTTGGCTTAACGGGGTATTCTTATGAGTCCTGAAAAAAATATGTGCAAATTTTGGGTGAGTTTTGCGAACTCAATGAGTGACAATCATCAATGGCTCACCCAGTCACATAACACATAATTCACACATCTAACTTTATTTCACATTTCACATTATTTCACATTCAAGATACTTAATCATTTATATTACGCATATGCAATGCACATGAGACTCACTTTCTATTTGTTACTTTGTTGTGAACGAGTTCCTAAACTATCCCATATAGGGCTCATTGATAACTATCCCTTATCCACTTGGGGGATACAGGGCTCATTAAACGTTGAGCCTGAGGCTCTGAATCACTTTTGAGCTCGAGCCTCATTTTCACTCGATGAGCTTTAAGCTTTAATCGTTGGCTACTCTGGTCACAACTGCCATTATATTTCATGCATTCATGCAAAGGAATGCATCACTCACATTTACATATCCCATTCAATCACTTTCTCATATCATCGGACCTGAGTCCGGCATTCAATATTAGAGTTGAGAATTCACACTTTTATTCATATGCAAATACACATTCCTAACACATTTAACAATCACATTAAGTACACATAGTTCCTCCAATTCACATTCAAGTATCACTTCAATATTCAAATCAACATCAAAATCATCGGATCTCCTGTCCGGAAACCAACACAGTCAATCATATTCAGTAGTCAATTAATACAAAATGAAACAAAGTAAACAATGAAGTAAGACCATCTCGGTCTACTCACAGTATGCTCCAAGATAGCATTTGCTTTTAAATTCTGGAAATGCCTGAATGCGGACACTTGACCTACACAACCCATTTATTCACACTCATCACTAATTGCACACGTGTAAGTATTTATTTATGCACAATTGTATAGATGGACTATGTACAATGCATGCTCAATGACAATCCTGGGTATATGATCTAGAACACATATTCTACCTATTCCCATTTCATAATTCATATGTGTCTAATTGAATTTAGATTTACACTTCATTTGTACATGATCTTTCTAAATTCTCCTTTCAATCTTTACCCTTTACATGTGTCTAGCTTATTCATAAGCTTACACCTCAAGAACACTTGGTTACTTTATATCATAACTCAATTTCTCGTCATCTCTTTTCTAACCTCATAAGATCTCATAATATCCAAATTCTCATCCAATAGGAATCCAATTGAAAATCCCACAATACAAAATCACTAAAATTGATTCTAGAATACTTAAACACAAGCATTTTCTAAACTCCATGAACTAGAATCCTTCCAAAAATCCAAAAGATTCAAAATGATCTTACTTTGATTCTTCACCAAATGAAGAGATTTTTAGCTCAAATAGAAGCTCTTTTCTTCCTCTTCCTTTTTCTCTTATTGAACAACTTCAAAATCTTTGTTGAAGACTAAGAAGAATTAAACCCTAGCTCAACTTTCTTCTTTTCTCTCAAACCACCAAAGTCTCTTTCTCTTTCTTTTCTCATTTTCGTTATTCTCTTTTACTTATCCTTCCATTCACATTTTTCTTCTTCATTTATAAGCAAGACAACACTCCTTCTAATTATGCCCTTAATGATTGATAATTGTCCCATTTGCCCTTCCATTTATGCCTTATATCTTTTATGCTTAAGTGTCTTGCCAACAGTACCTTTGAACATTCTAACATAACATCTTCTTCCAGAAAAATGTTCCCTCATTGTCTTAAGTTTCTAATGACACCAAAATCATTCAATTCGGTTCAGTGATTCGAAAGATACACTTCAAACATTTTTGGACTGCTCTTGTCCAAATCAGTATACTATGCACAACTTCTATCTAGAATTTAAACATCTTAGAAACTGAATTAGATTCCAATTTCTTCATACCATTTGTAGCTCCATGTCTCTAGTTTACCACAAATTATAAATCATCTTATTTGGAGCTCTACCGATCTAGAAATCATCAAAATACTGAAGTATGTTCAATGAAATAACACTAGTTCATAATATTTAAGAACACACACACTAGACACATCCCACATTTTTTCACTCAATCTTTCTCACTTCATTTCAGATGCCTACAATTTTTGGTGGAGATGTAGAGAAATGTCTTACAAGTCCAATGGTTCAATAATCAAGTCATTTGAGTGTCTAGAGAAGAAGTTATGGCCAAAAGAATCCAATATGTTTTTATCCTCAATCATATTGAACCTGACGTGGGACAATTGGCATAACTTTCACTATAGATGTATATTGGAGTGTTATTTAGATGGTTTGAAAGAGGACTTCAAGATATACAACTTTCATGAAGACCTAGAAAAAAAATTATATCATCTGAAGGGTCAAAAATAGGAACAGACGATATGATGTCATTTATAGACGAAGTGACGTCATCAGACGATACAGGATTGGGAAAATTACCATAACTTTCACTACAGATATCGAAATAAGATGTTCTTTAGATGATTTGAAAGAGGACTTCAAGATATACAACTTCATGAAGAACTCAAAGATTGATTCTATCTTCTGAAGGATCAAAATTGGAGCAGAAGATAGGCTAAGCAAAAAAATAGAAGAAGCAAAAAGTAGAAGAAGCAAGACACAGAAGAAGCAAAAAGCAGAAGACACGTCATTACAGAAGACACGTAAGCAAAACACATATGACACATCATCACAGACAATACATCATCACAAAAGACATGTAAGCAAAACACAGATGACACTTCATCACAGATGACACGTCATCACGGAAGAAGCGAAAAGATAGAAGATACATCTTGCCTTATAGGGACCATAACTTTCAACTCTAACGTCCAAAATTCTCTTACTATATACCGTTGGAAAGATAACAGAAAGATCTACAACTCAGAAGAAGGCAACTTTGCCAAAATATCTCTAGATCAATCCCAAACTTTCCCCTAAAATCTGAAAACGAATTTTACATTCATCCACCAATGTACTGCACTTAGTTCTCAACTTTATGAAATTTTGAGGCTCTTAAAAACATAATTGAAATTCAATGTCTTCATAAGAAATGTATCCATATGTTTCTAGTTTAATCCAAACAAAGAATTGTCTCATTTGGATAACTAGAGAAAAATTTATGGTTACCAGACCGAAGCACACCCAATGAACATTTTCCAGATCAACTACCACTTTTGTTTCCAAATCTTTCCTTATCATAACTCATACCAAGATCACTCTTTCAACTCCCTCTACATCCCATTTTCAATAAAATCACATTTAAAAACAATCATACCCGGAAGTTGTCAATGAATGCATGTACACTTATTTTTGTATGTGAAAAGATTCAAATTTACATGCATGTATGCTGACATGCTGCTAGACATGAAAAGCAAATTTTTTTAAGTCTTACATTACTATTCTCTCCATTTTGCAATCTAGGTTCTAACCCTTAATATGGGGATGGGATGTTACAATTCTCCCCCTTAATAAATTTCATCCCCAAAATTTTCATCTGATTGATCATTACAGTAAAGGTATTAATTCCTTATATGCTTCTCCATTGCCCATATACTTCACCACCCAAATACTCTCTTCCAAATGACCACAACTGATAACTCAATAGGTCCTTTAATCACTCCCTCAGCTATCACTCTATCTTGATTATTTCATCAGTATATTTTAGATTACTCACCAACTTTTACTTCGTACGCTGTCAATCTATCTCTGTTGATCATCTCCTTATTTCTTAACCTATTCACATATCACATATTATGAATCTAAGACCTCTTTCACCAGTAACAATAACTCATAATAATTTTCATACAGACCAATTCATAATAGCTTAACTTATCCTTTCTCTAAATCTGAGCACACCTTGCTAAGGTGGTACTCACAAAAACACCTCATCTCTCCTTTGACATTTCACTTCTCTTCAGTGTTAATACATTCAACTCTTATGTCCATTTTACTATATTCCTTAAATCCGGTGCTAATCCACCTAACTCATCATAAGTCACTTTACTCTTATTTCATATTCATCTCACTCATCACTAGTATCTCGAATCAATTCTGGTCTTTGACCATTTTTAGACACTCTTCATTTCAATGTAAGGGTGAACAACCCCTTACTGTCTTACAACGCCTCATAAAGTATTTTAATGATGTCACTATGATAATAATTGTTATTCCTGAAATCACTTTTAATTATACCTCAATCTCAAATTCCTACGAACTCAAAAATATAAGCTTTAAGCACATCCCCAATAGTTAAAACTGTTGGTAATTCAAACATGTAATCACTCTATCCTACATTCTTGGCCCTCAATTGCACCTTTCGATGTATTCCTGAAGATGTATCATTGGTTGTTATTGCACTTCTCTCACAATCTCTTTACTCAATCATCCTTATCAAGTACATGTACTTCTTATTTCAACTACCAAACATCATTCTTCCGATTCCACTCGAAAGTTCATATTCGTTTTCAATTCTTCTATGGGATTCACAATTATGAATCCTTAGCTTTTAGGCTTTCTTACTTCTTTCCAGTAAAATTGGTCTAAAATTTCAATGCAACTAGTAACACTTCACTTAGATTAAACTAGAGAATATTGCTACATTTCTTATAAAGACATCGAATTTAAATTCTGTCTTTAAGAGTCTAAAAATTTTCATGAAGATGAGAACTAGGTGTAGTACATTGCTAGGTGAATGTAAAATTCGTGTTCGGACTTCAGGGGAAATTCGGGATTGATCTAGATAGATTTTGACAAAGTTGCCTTTTTGAGAGTTGTAGATATCTCTTTTATCTTTCCAGTGGTATATAGTATGAGAATTTTAGGCATTGGAGTCGAGCATTGTGATCCATATAAGTGGAGATACTCAGGAGTATAGATTGTATTGTCTGATGATGTCATATCGTCTGATGACGTCATATCGTCTGGTAATAAAGTATAACCTAATGAAATCATATTGTCTAGTGATGACATCATATCGTTTGTGATGAAGTATCATCTGGTGATGACATCATATCGTCTGGTGATGACGTCATATTGTCAGATGAACTATTCATCTGATCCTATCGTCTAATCCACTGTAGACTGAATCGTCTACCCTATCGTCTGATCCAATTTTTCTAGATGATAGAATCTATCTTTTTGGTCTTCATGAAATTGTAGATTTTGAAGTCCTCTTTCGAACCGCCCAAAGAACACCTTAATCAGATATCCATAAAGAAAGTTATGGCAATTTTTCTGATTCATCTGAGCCTTCATTTGGTTTTGTCTGACCCTATATTCTGGTCCACTTTTGACCCTGTAGATGATAGAACTTGTCTTCAAGTCTTCATGAAAGTTGTAGATCTTTAAGTTCTCTTTCGAACCGTCCAAACAACACCTTAATCTGATAACCATAGAGAAATTTATGCCAATTGTCCCAAATTGTCAGGCCCTTTGTCCGGTTTCATCTGATCTTTCGTCTGGGCTATCGTTTGGTCCAATTTTTTACCCTTAAGATGACCGAATCTGTCTTATAGGTCTTCACAACAGTTGTAGACCTCTATGTCCTCTTTTAAAATTGTCCTAAAATGACCTTAATCCAACATCTTTAGAGAAAGTTATTCCATTTGTCCCGGGACAGGCTCAACATGATTGAAGACAAAACTTTGTTTGATTCTTTCGGCCATAACTTTGTTATGTAACCTACAATTGAAGTGATTATTGAACCATTGTATTCATAAGACATTTTACTACCTCTACACAAAGATTGCTAGCATTTATAGTTGATTTGAAAAAGATTGATTGAACGAAAGTGAGGGAATTGATTGGAACAGTGAACTGGTGTTGTTTTACTGAACATACTTCAGAATTTTAGTTATTTATGGATCTGTAGGATTCCAAATGAGATGATGTTTAATTTGGAGTTAACTAGAGACATAGGGATACAAATCATCTGAGGAAGTAGAATCTTGAACTAGTTTCTAAGATGTTTAAATTCTGGATAGGAGTTATGCATTATACTATTTCGGACAAAAGCAGTTCGAAAATGTTTGAAGTATATCTTTCAAATCACTGAACCAAATTGAATGATTTTGGTGTCAATGGAAACATAAGACATAGGCAAAAATGTTTCTAGAAGAAAATGTTGTAAAATAACTTCAGTATCGAGGTAAGAAAGAACATGCAAAGTTGACCCGAAATGATGTTTTATGGAAAAATATGGAAGTGATTTAATGTGTTATGACTTGTGTTTCAGTGGTTTGATTAAGTCATAAACTTAAGTAAAAATTATACTTAAGTGAGTTTTAAAATGGGGAAGTGGATAAGAGGCTAAGAAATGGACAGATGTCCAAGCTTTAAAGTTGAGTTTTAATAACCTTGAAAGACAAGTTACTATACTTGTCTTCATTCTTTCTCAAAGTTTCTTTGTCTAGAGTTTCTTCAACACAGATTTTTTTTATCAAATTTCCAACACAAAAAAAAAACTTGGTTTCTCCTATCCACTACCCTCATACCTTGTATTTCTTTCTTCCACCCCAAGAAAAACCGAACCCCACTGTCAACCTTCATGTTGATGTACGTGGTTGCATAAGGGATTAGGGTTACGTGATTTTTTGCAGGTGTTAGAGCCTCAAACAAGTAAGCTTGTTATGATTATGTATATTTTTGTATGAAATGAAGCATGCATTGTTAACTCACTGCTAAATGGTTAAGAACAGTGATATTCATACTTGCTAGAAAATGAGTGAGGAGATTTTGAGTTTGCCGTACATGTTGATTTTCTTTGGATTTGATGATTGAAATGTTATGGGATAGTGTTAAACTAGTTTTTGGAGTTAAAAGATCAATGAAAATGTTGGCCCCTGAATTTTTTTTAGTTGATTAAGCGTGATTAGATTAATTTTTGAGGTCTTGCTAGATTAATGTATGCTCGAGTTAATTAGCATGTTAATGTTAATGAGATTATGTGGCATAGGTGAATTAACTTAAAGTGTTAGGAGTGTATATAGAATAAAGTACATTTTAAGCATGTCATTTAAGGATGAAAGAACATAAGCTCTTAAGTATAAAAGGGAGAAGAAAAGGTGGATTTACATTGAAGAAGAAGCAAAAAACGAAATTGGAGAAAAGAGAGGAGAGAGAGTGATGTGTAAAGAGAAAAAAAGAGAAAGAAAAGAGAGTTGAGTTAGGTTTCAATTTTTCTTAGCCTTCAAGAGGGATTTTAGGGTTAAGCAAGAAGGGAAAAAGGAAGAGGAAGGTTAAAGCTTCCATTAGAGCCAAGAAATCCTTTGGATGGTGGAGATTCAAGGTAAGTTGTGTTTTAATATTTGGATTTCTGGAAGGGTTTTGGTTCAAAGAGCTTAGGAAAGGTATGGGTATAACTATTCTATAATCAATTTCATGCATTAGTTTCTTTGGGTTCTCATTTGCAAATTCCTATTGATTTTGGGAATTGTATTTATGTTAAAAAGGGAATCAAGAAGGCCAAGAAGAGCAAGAGGAGAGGCATATTTGAACAAGCCATAATCAAGGACTTCAAGGTGAGTTTCACTTTTATAGTTAGGTGATAAGCTAATAAAAGTTTTCTATCAATAAATGACAGTAATTATTTTTGCAACCACCTCATTCATGTTCATTTAATGTTGTTAAATGCTGGAAGATTGCGCTACATGTTTGCTACATGAATTGTGTTGATGATTGATGAAAAGACTTTGAAAAGAATTTCTCTTTAAAAGGATACATGTTTATGAAATCATGTTTTTAGAAATGATTTTTGTAAGGATATCAAGTTTATGAAAAGCAAGTTTTCAAGAAAATGTTCCATTTGGGCCAACAAGTTTACAAGATTTTGAAATATATGTGTTATGTGGGTTTGTGGTAGTCCCTCAAGAATTGTCACGTGCACGTTGACCCAAGTATAGGCTTCTCCCACCTGCCCGCTAGTGGCATGGAGCTCCCTGAGGGAGTCCCTCAAGAATTCACAACTACATAGGACCATTTCATTATAAATGTGTAGTGCGTCATGTTTTGGACTTACCCAAACCATTTGATGTGTTTATGTGTTCATGACAAGTTTATAGGAGTGATGCATTCATGATTTGCATAAACATGAATTTCTACATTGAAAATGATTTTAAAATGTCTTTGCTTGTTACAAACTATAAAATTGTTACCTACAGGCTTTAAGCTCACCCCCACTTTCCTCCCCATAAGCAGGTGATGAGCAATAGATTGAATAGTCAAAGGCCAAGGCATTACTCCACTTTTGAAATGTTATTGTATTTTAAGCTAATCTTATAAAGCAAGGCTTTAGTTGCATTTTGAGCAAATTTATTGTTCATGTATCTTTTGTAATTTAGGATTTTTGAAACATTGATGTATTGGAGGCTTAAAATGCCCACTAAAGCTTTGTAAAACTCCAATCTTTTGATGCTAATGGATTATGATTTTGTTTTTGCCCATGATTCTCAAGTTACATAAGGGGAAAATTCGTGTACTGACTTCAGGGAAATATCTGGTTGATTTGGGCTGATATAGGCAAAGTTATCTTCTAGAAAGTTGTAGATCTTTCTTTTTTCTTTCCAATGGTACATAGTATGAAATTTTTGGAAATTTGAGTTGAGAGTTATGATCTTTATAAGTGGAGATGCTCTGGAGAGTGTAGATAGTGATTTAGAGCTTTTAAAACTAAGAAGGAAGCAAAACTGAGAAGGAATCAAAATTAAGAAGGAAGCAAAACTAAGAAGGAAGCAAAACTAAACTGAGAAGGAAGCAAAACTAAGAAGGAAGCAAAACTAAGAAGGAAGCAAACTAAGAAGGAAGCAAAACTAAGAAGGAAGCAAAACTAAGAAGATACAAAAGTGAGAAGATACAAAAGTCAGAAGGAAGAAAATGTAGAAGATAGAATTTGTATTCAAGGTCTTCATGAAAGTTATAGATCTAGAAGTCTTCTTTCAAACCGTCTAAAAATGAAGTCAATCCTACATCTGTAGTGCGAGTTATGGAAATTAGGCCAAGGCAAGTACAATATGAGTAAAGACATGAACATATTGGATTTGTTTGTCCATAACTTGTTCGTCCGACATCTGATTGAGGCAATTCTTGAAGCATTGGATTCCTAACATGTTTTTATACCTTCCCACAAAAAAAAGTTATAGCCTTTGGTGTTGAATTCAAAAAGATTGATCGAAAGAGAGGGAAGGTTCATTGAGATAACCCTATAAGGAAACCTGCTCACGTTTTTTAACTCCGGATCGATAGTTGGGCTTCGAAAACGGGGCCCAAATGTAACAACCCAGACCATCCGCTTACAGATATTGTCCGCTTTGGGCCTTTGTAAGTGGCTCATGGTCCACACCCTCACAGTTTTGTTTTTCCACAGGACTTCCTAAGAGGTCACCCATCTTGGTATTGCTCTGGCCCTAGCACGTTTAACTTCAGAGTTCTGATGGGATCCGGTGCGTTAGGGCATGGAAAACACATCTGCAAGGGGAAGGTATCCACACCCTTATAAAGGGTGCTTCGTTCTCCTTCCCAACCGATGTGGGATCTTACAATCCACTCCTCCAAGAGGCCCAGTGTCCTCGCTGGCACAACGACCCGAGTACTGACTCTGATACTAATTATAACAGCCCATACCACCTACTTGCAGAGATTATCCGCTTTGGGCCTTTTTAAGTGACTCGTGGTCCACACCCATTAAGCCTTTTTAAGTAGTTCGTGGTCCACACCCTCACATTTTTGTTTTTTCACAGGATTTCCCAGAAGGTCACCCATCCTGGTATTGCTCTGGCCCTAGCACGTTTAACTTCGGAGTTCTAATGGGATCCTATGCATTAGGGCATGGAAAACACGTCTGCAAGGGGAAGGTATCCACACCCTTATAAGGGGTGCTTCGTTCTCCTTCCTAACCGATGTGGGATCTTTACACCAACATCTTGTGGTATCAAAGCGACTAGGTTTAGGTCCAAGTTCGGGACTAGGTTTTGGAGTATCCTAAGTATGAAATGGTGATTGAGCCAGATTTATACTATAAATTGGCCCTGCTTTCTTAAGTATTTATGTATTTGTTGACTCCTAATTCATG
>JAOTAX010042592.1:0-10812 GCA_025629825.1 Erythroxylum guanchezii
TTAATGAACTGCAATTGGACTGATCGGTAATAATGTTACGACCGATGCTTATACTGTCTTTTAAAGAAATGTAATGCGACCAACTGTATTAAGTGACTCTGATGTGTATATCACGCTTGTGCCGATCTGATTTCAAATTTATTAGTATCGACTGTTACTGATTGACCGCTCTAGCACACCACTTCCACTGGCTCGAGCTCGGATATCCCTCTCGATGTCGAGAATGGGTCGGCGGGAGTGGGTTGCTACACATCACTTCTTTCTTCTAACCAAAATGAAAGAGAGGGAAATAAATGAGACATTCTCATTTGTTTAATATGGTTAGATGAAAAGACAAAAAGCCAAAACAAGACACTCTCATTTTCGGTTATATGATGAAAGAAGGGAGAGAGAGAGCAACAAATGCACTACTTCCTTCTTTTAATCAAAATGATAGAGAGGCCAATAAATGAGACATTCTCGTTTTCAGTTATATGATGAAAGAAGGGAGAGAGATCAACAATTGCATTACTTCCTTCTTTAGTCAAATGAATGCTAAAAAGTTTATATGTTTTTCTACATGCCAATAGTAAATGACAACTATTAAACCATTTAATGATGATAAAGCGTGATAAAAACCCACCTTATATTTAGCAATTCAATGCTAAATGTGCAACTATCCATTTAGCTATACAAAACCAAAAATTTACATCATTGTAAATTTCGGTTTTGCCCTCCTTTTGTCTTTACAAATATTGTTTCAATTTAATTAATCTAATTAATCAAATCAAAAAAAAATTCAGCCCAATATTAAATGTTCATTTTGGGCTTCTAATTAACAATTAATTAGTGTAAGCTCAACATTTAATTATAGGCTTAAAACCCAATTTAATTAACTCTTAATTAAATTGTTCTGGTATTATTATTCCTAATCTAATTCGGTTCTTTCCTTTTATTTCTTTCCGATAACCTCTATTTATTTTTCATACTTTGCTTGATAACCTTTCCTAGAAGCCAAGTGCGGAATCTAATTGGACTTATATAATTCAAGGTCCAATAAGCCCGGAATTAACTTAATCTCATTATAATTAATTCCAGCTTATTAACCAAATGTGATTCCACTAAAGACAATTAGCTGAACTCTTGAATTACTAAATATTATGAGAACACATGTTTCAAATTAGATGTCCAATTGCAAACTGTATTATGAACCATATTATAGCCATTTGCACAATAAATGGTAAAATTACCTTTTTACCCTTAATTGGTTTTTCCTTCTAGTTATCATGATATGAAACTCATCATTCTCTTGAAGTAAACTCATTTACTTACATGGAGATAAATTGCAACACTACAGTCTAAACCATAATCAAGTGACCAACTTGATTATTCAATTATGAATCATCTAATTTAGATTCTAATAATTAGGAATAGTGCGATATTTAAATGTGGGGGGGGGGGGGGTGTTAGTTTAAAAAATTATTTTTTGTGATTGTGTGCTTAATTTTCCCATTTAATAATTAGAGATGCATGGTCATTAAATGAACTCGATCTGGACTAGAAATGCATAATATGAGTGAATGAGTATATTTGCATGCTTAGGCTGATTGACTTGGATTTCGATTAAAGGACATTAGCTTGTTGTGATAGATGAATGACCCTTTTCATTTAGTAAAAATTTGAGCCCTTTTGAATTATTTAACACCAAATTTAAGTATTCTTTGCTGAGAGTGCTCTTTCATGATTAAGGAACTCTAGAACTTGCCCCCAAATACTAGTCAAGATCACACAGTCTTACGTAAGCATTGAAATGATGAAGGCAATTAAGATATATCCTTTTTGCTTAAAAAGCCACCGTAATTTTGCCCTTAGTGAGCCCCTTAGAGCTTAACATGAACCATTTCTTCTTTAAACCCAAAATGTGAGCCTCAACCTTGATTATTTAACTTTTTCATCATACCTACCATGAGAACAAATTGAGCATTTAAACGGGTATGATTGGGTTTAGGGAATAACTGCTTGAATAAGTATGGGGGAATCGTAGGATATAGTTGGTTTTTGAGTTAGGAATGAGTATGGTTGTAATAATTTGTATCTCTCCTCTATATTTTACCTCTTCTAAACTTGATCTTATTCTAAATAAAATAATAATAAAAAAAGAAAAAAAAAGAGAAAAGGAGAGACATGGAAAGGGAAGAGAAGATAACCAAAAAAAGAAAGGAAAAGAGATATAAAAGAGATAGAAAAGGAAAATGAAGGAAGAGAAGACAACCAAAAAATTATGAAAAGAAAGAGGAGACATAAAAAGGGGAGTGCTAATCTTGTTAACTTGAAAGGAAAGAATTGAGTGTTTTATGCTTCATTTTTGTATTAATTTAAATGCTCAATTTGTTCTGTAGTTTTAAACTGTGATTTTCCTCTTTTCTACCCTTGGCCCAACCCTATTACTGTAACATCCCATTACCTGCGAGGAGGTTAGGATAGTAAATATGAAAGAATAATGAGAGATTAGAAATGCATTTTCATGCTCATGTACAATATGTCATACACATACACATGAATAGTGAAATCATGCACATGAAAATAATTGTACATGCATTCATGGATCATTATGGGTATAATTGATCTATAAATGTGATTATATTTGGAACTATGGATTATATGTGTGAAAAATTAAATTATAGTGTTCAAGAGTATTTTTAGGAGATCACTTAAGTTTAAAAGAACAAAAGCCTTTAAGGAAGGGTAAAATGGACTTTTTGCACTCATTAAGGATAGAAATGGAAGAAGAAATGTTGTCTTGTTACTTTAAGAGGGGGAAAACGTGATTTGAAGGAGAGAAGAGTGAAAAACAAAAATAGAAGAGAGAAAGAAGAGAGTTTCAATGGAGAGGAGAGAGAAGAAGGAAAGATAGTTAGGGTTTCATCAGTTCTTGGTTTTAAGAAAGATTTTGAAGTGGTTAAAGAAGGGGGGAAAAAAGGGAGGAGGAAGAGAAGAGTTGCTAATTGAGCCAAAGATCTCTTCATTTGGTGAATAATCAAGGTAAGATCATTTTGAATCTTTTGAATTTTTGGAAAGGTTTTTAGCCCATGGAGTTAGAAAATACATGGGCTTAAGTATTCTATAACAAAATTTTTATTAGTTGTGCTTCGTGGGATTTCCAATTGAAAACCTTATTGAGTTGAGATTTGAGAATTTAATGAAGTCAATTTGGTAGCCGAGTGGTTATGCTCAGGACATCCCAACTTTTGCACAGTGCAAGTTTTCAAGTCTTCCTTAGGGGTAAATTTTGTGTTCTGACTTTAAGAGAAAAACTGGATTGATGTAGGCTAAGTTAGACAAAGTTATCTTCTAAAAGGTTGTAGCTTATCTTTCTATCTTTCCAACGCTATATAGTATGAAATTTTTGGACATCGGAGTCAAAAGTTATGCCAATTGTAAAACATCTTCTATGCACTTCATAAACTTCTTTTGCGTACTATTGATCTTGTATAATCTGGTCCATATTTTCTCTAGATGATAGAATTTGTCTTCAAAGTATTCATGAAAGTTGTAGATCTTAAAGTCCTCTTTCAAACCCTTAAGAATGACCTTGATCTGATATCTTTAGAGAAAGTTATGTCAATTATTCCAAATAGGTCTTAGACTGAAACTTCTTCTAGTTACTGTTTATCTTGTATCGTCTGGTCCAATTTTGACCTCTATATGATAGAAGTGATCTTCAAAGTTTTCATGAAAGATGTAGATCATGACGTCCTCTTTCAAACCCTTCAAGAATTACCTTGATACAATATCTATACGGAAAGTTATACCAATTGTAAAACATCTTCTATGCACTGTTTATAAATTTCTTCTAGGAACTGTTCATCTTGTATAGTCTGGTCCAATTAGACAGAATTTTTATTCATATCTCCATGAAAGTTGTAGATCTTGCAGTCCTCTTTTAAACCCTTCAAGAATGACCTTGATCAGATATCTCTAGAGAAAGTTATAAGGTCTTAGACTGAAACTTCTTTTGGTCACTGTTCATCTTATATTGTTTGGTCCGATTTGACCTCTATATGATAGAATTTGTCTTCAAGGTCTTCATAAAAGTTGTAGACCTTGCATTCCTCTTTGAAATCCTTTATGAATGACCTTTATCTGATATCTCTAGAGAAAGTTATGCCAATTGTAAAACATCTTCTGTGCACTATTAATAATAAACTTCTTCTAGGTACTGTTCATCTTGTATAGTCTAGTCCAATTTTGACCCTCTACATGATAGAATTTGTCTTCAATGTCTTTATAAAATTTGTATATCTTGAAGTCCTCTTTCAACCCCTTTAAGAATGACCTTGATCAGATATCTCTAGAGAATGTTATGTCAATTATTCCAAATAGGTCTTACACTAAAACTTCTTCTAGTCACTGTCCATCTTGTATTGTCTGGTCCAATTTTAACCCTATATATGACAAAATTTGTCTTCAAGGTCTTCATAAAAGCTGTAGATCTTGTAGTCTAATTTCAAATCTTTCAAGAATGACCTTGATCCGATATCTCTAGAAAAAGTTATGCCAATTGTAAAACATCTTCTGTGCATTATTCATAAACTTCTTCTGGATATTGTTCATCTTGTCTTGTCTGGTTCAACTTTGACCCTCTATATGATAGAATTTGTCTTCAAGATCTTCATGAAAGTTGTAGATCTTGAAGTCCTCTTTTGAACCCTTTAATAATAACCTTGGTCTAATATCTCTAGAGAAAGTTATGTGAATTGTAAAACATCTTCTATGCATTGTTCATAAACTTTTGCTAGGTACTGCTCATCTTGTATCATCTGGTCCAATTTTGGCCCTCTAGCTGACAGAATTTGTCTTCAAGGTCTTCATGAAAGTTGTAGATCTTGAAGTCCTCTCTCAAACTCTTCAAAAAAGACCTTGATATGATATTTATAGAGATAATTTTGCAAATTGTAAAACATCTTTTGTGCCTTATTCATAAACTTCTTATAGGTACCATTCATCTTGTATCGTCTGGTCCAATTTTGACAGTATAGATGATAGAATTGGTCTTCATGGTCACCATAAAAATTGTATATCTATAAGTCCTCGTTTGAACTGTCTATAAATGACCTTGATTGGATACCTATAGAGTAAGTTATGGAAATTACCCCGAAGTAGGTTCACTATGATTGAGGACAGAACCTTGTTTGATTTTTCGGCCATAACCTTATTATCCGACCTCCAAATGACTTGATTATTAAGCCAATAGCTTCCTAACACATTATTCTATCTCTCCTATAAAAAATTGGCAACATTCTGAATTGATTGGAAAAAGTTTGATTGAAGGAAAGTGAGGGAATCTGTTGGAATAGTATGAACTGTTATTTTACTGAACTATGCATAATATACTATTTTAGAATGAGAACAATCCAAAAATGGTTAAAGTGTAACTTTCAAATTACTAAGCCAAATTGAATGATTGTGGTGTCATTAGAAACTTAAGAAAATGGGCAACACTTTTCTATTAGAAAAAGTTACCAAATTACTTCATTTACTGATCAGAATGATCACAGAAGATTAACCCAAAGGTCTGAACTTTTGGAAGTGATATAGGACTAAAATGAGAATTTGAATAATTGTTTGGTCTTGTAATGCTAGAATTACATTAATGAGTGAATTTTTGGTGTTAAAGTACCAAAGACGTGTAAAATGGCGATGAAGTGGTTCATTTGATTAAAGTTGTGATTCAAAGAAGAGGAGTAAAGTGTATCTAGTTTAAATGAATGAGAAATTGATAATAAGAGCAAGTAATGCCAAAAAAGAAATGATAAGTGATTGAATTATGAAATGGAAATGAGCATAAGATATGAAATTTAATAATATACCTAGGATTGTCATGAACATGCATCGTACATATTTCATATACACACACGTGCATAAATGGATGCTTATAATTATGCAAAGTTATTAATGTGTGTGTGTGCAATGTTTATATTGCATAATTTTTGATGTGCAGGATGAACGTTTGCATTCAGAGATTTCAGATCATGGATGGTCTCATTTCAATGTTTATTTTGTTTAAATTTTTGTATTTATTGACTACTGAATGATCAAATGAATGTGTTTTGATTGTTGATTCCAGACAATAAAGGTTTAATCATTGTGATGTTTGATTTGGATATTGAAGTGCTACTTGTATGTGAATGAGATGAAATAAGTGTACATAATATGATTGTTAAATGCCGGACCATGGTCCAATGATAAATGTGTTTTGAATGTGCATTTACATATGAATGAAAATGTGATTCTCAACTTTAATGTTGACTGCCGAACTAAGGTTTGATGATATGTGAATGTGAGTGAATGAGAATATGTAAATGAAAGTAATGCATGAAACATAATGGAAGTTGTGACTTGAAGAGCCACCGAAAAAGAACTTAAAGCTCAAAGCGTGAAAAAGAGCCTCGAGCTCAAAAGTGATTAAGAGCCTAAGGCTTATTACATAAAATGAGTCTTGTACCCCCACCAGATAAGGGACAGTTAGTAATGAACCTTAGTATCCAATAGATACGAGACAGTTTAGGCACTCGGTCATAACAAAGTAACAAATGGAAAGTCGGTCTCATGTGCACTACATATACATAATATGAATGATTAAATTGTATTGAATATGAAATGTGTAATAATGTGAATGGGAATTATGTGTTATGTGACTGGGTGCGCCATCGATGATGGTCACTCATTGAGTTCGCAAAACTCACCCAATATTTGTAAATATTTTTTAGGATCAGAAGAATATCTCGTTAGGTAAATAGGAGTATCCCTACAACATACAAGTAAGGGATAGAGATCGGGATCAGTTCACGTCTACATTGTATTTCTTTATATTTGTACTGAATTGTATATTCTACAACTTATGTATTCCGAAAGTTTTGTAAAATGTGTATATGATTTATGTTGTAATGTAAAGACATTATGACTAAAGTGTTTTGTTTTTATGAAATGGCCCAAATGGCTGTTGAAAATTCTATTGATTGTATTGTTATGCTTGAAAAAGTTTACGAATAAAGTGGGACCAAATAGATTATGGATTTCCAAAAACATGTGTGCATGTTGTTGTTTAAAAAAAATGTACTGAGTTTTGACTGATTTAGTGCTCTAGCATGCCACCCTCGCAGAGCACGGTCTCGGATATCCCTCAGGATGTTAGGCACGTGTCTTACGGGAGTGGGGTGTTACATATGTGGTATAAGAGCCTAGAATTACTATCTTATATAGGCGTTTTCTGAAATACATGTCAAGTTACATGCATTTTAGTCATGTCATAACAGACGGTAGCAACTGATCCTTAGTCTGAGTCATATGAGTATGAGTCACATACATAAGCATATGTTAAGAGTTTGAGTAGAAAGAATTAGTGAGAAGAGTGATGCTCTTCAGAATGTGAGAAAACAAAGGTTTATGGACATTTTAGAAATGAGAAATAGTATGTGGGTAAAATATGACAAATGATGAGTCAACATATTTGTATTGGTGGATATATTATTGAATATGACATCACTATTGTACCATGAGGATATACATATGGAAGATGAAATAAACGACAGTAGGGAGATGAGATAGAAATGAGGAAAGAATAAAAGGGGAATGAAATAGACATGAATGACTTTACATAAGGTGAATGATATGTAGTGTGGAGAAAGTTAGAAATGCGTATAAGATGGGATTTTATGTATGAATGCGATTAAGAAAAAGATGATGAATCAAATGAGACGAGTTAATGCACTCAAAATGGTAGTTGAATTATTATGAAATGATGTAGCATTAGAAGAGGTAAATTCTGGGAAAAAAATGGAGTAGAATTGATGTTAGTAAGTGTGTTAATATGAGGAAGAAAGTGCAGGGTATGATGGCGGCCTGACAAAAAAATAAATTTCTATCACGACCGTGGTAAGAATAAAGAGAGCAATGTTGTCTAGGATCAAATAAGATCAAAGTATCATTAGTCGAAAATATAAATTGGTGATTTGTCAGAAATAAAGCTCTGGATAGAATGGGATGACCTTGATGATACACATTTAAGCATATGTGACAATAATGGTATCTACTACATCATTGAGTTTTGATGAATAAAACATTATGACCGTGTACGAAATGATAGAAATTAATCTTCTTGAGGTACTAAGAATGATCGATAAGCAATGATAACGACAGTTTACTGATAAGGATTATATGAACAGTATCGATGATAGTAACAAGAAATCTTCTTTCAAAGAAGAATTTCCCTGAATTAGGTTGAGTTGATCAGATAATTCAAATTAAGAATGATAAACAAAGGAACAAATCAGAAATGAATAGGTAATGAATCAACAGTGAATATTAGAGGTAGAATATGCTATTAATAGTGTATGCATTTTGTTAATGTAAAATATTCAACTATGTGATTGGTTTCTTGAATTTGAGGTGACATTAAGTGTAACAAATAAAAATTAGATCTGATGAGTGTGTTACCAACATAGAAAATGAAGTTTTCAAATAAATCAAAATGTGTGGAGCAAATAGTATGAATGAGTGAGCATTAGAATAAATCCATGTGAAAGAAAAATTAAATGAAATGAGAAAATCATTCGAGAGAAGAAGTTAATTGGGAAACTGAAAATAATATAAGAGAATACTGTCTCATTGAGGAGTTAGATACTTAAAGAATTACGAGAAAAAATCATGGGCACAAAGAGTTCTGGGTTATATCGATTAGTGTTAACAATGCCCCCGATGGTATTATGGCATTGAGGATTAAAGTGATCCAAGCAAAATTGTATCAATTAGTGACTGTGATCATAGATGGTATTTTGAGTGTATTCTAAAAGTAAAGAGAATATATTGTATACTAGAGGAAATATTTGTAAATCATATGAGTGATGAATGTAAAAAGAAATTTTGAGGAATTATAATACCAATGTTATTTATATCGCTTCGATTTGGACAATTATAAAGTGATTTTGTGTATATAGGGACAATTATAGCCTCGTGAGTTGAGTTTTGATACATGATTTGGAACTTGCTACAATAGTAATTGCTTTGAAAGCTGGGAGACAGTATAGGTACAGAAACATTTTGGATATCTATGAATATACAGATAAGTAAAGATTGAGATAATTATTGAGTTTGAAAGAATTGAATACGAGACTGAGACACTGATAAATTCACTGAAAGATTATAATGGTACAAGAGTAATATCCCAATAAGCTAGTGTGTATCTGATGCATTGGACAAAAAATTCAATAGCAGTGTATCACAAATTTGGATATTAAGGTTATCAAATCTAGTGCAATAAAAAGCATAAAATGTCGACTTGAATTTTGGGCAAATCAAAGTACTATTAGCTATTGAAATTTAAGATCAATTCCGCAGGAATAGATTAACAAAGCCTAAATTAAGGATTCAGAAATTGTGAATCTTAGTGAGGAAATTGAAAATGAATATGAAGTTTTGAGTTTAAATAGAAATAATGATATTTTGTGATTGAAATAAGAAGAACGTGTGCGCAATAAAGATGATTGAGAATTACTAGAGAAAGCAAGTAACAACCTAAGCTAGACATCCTAGTAGGAATACACCAAAATAGTATTTAGCTGTTAAGGATGTAGAAACAAGTGACTGAATGTTTGAATTACCGACAGTCCTAACTATTGGAGATATGCTTAAAGCTTATATGTTTGGAGTTCATAGAAACATGAGGTTAATGTATAGTTCAAATTGACTAAGGCATAACAATCGTTATCATAGTGCTATCATTAGAATACTGTATGAGGCATTATATGACAAAAAGAGTCGTTCACCCTTACATTAAAATCAAGAGGGCCTAAAAATGGTTAAAAGCTATATTAAATTCAAGATACTATAGCGTGTGGAATGAATCTATAATAGAAATTAAGTGGTTTATGAAAGATGAATGAATTTGACGAATCAACATCGAGGTTATGGAATATAGTGAAATAGAGATAAGAGTTGAATGTATTAATACTGAAGAGAAGTGAAATATCAAAGGAAAGATGAAGTGTTTTTATGTGTACTACCTTGGTAAGGTGTGCTCAGATTCAGAGAAAGGATAAGCTGAGCTGTTATGAATTGGTCTGTACAAAAATTATTATGGGTTAGTGTTACTAATAAAAGATGTCTTAGATTCATAATATGTGATATGTAAATATGCTAATAAATAATGATATAATCTAAAAAAGATGTATTGTCGACTTATGAAGTAAAAATCTGAATTATATTGAGGAAACAGTTAAGACAGTGTGATATATGAAGAAATAATTAGAGGATTGATTGTTTACATTGAATATGGTCAATTGAAAGAAAAGAATTCGGGTGATGAAGCTAAATGGGAAACGGAGTAGTAATTGAAGAAACAATACCCCTGCCTTCCTAATCAATCAGATAAGAATTTCGAGGATGAAATTTCTTTTACGAAGGGGAGAGTTGTAACATCCCATTACCTGCGGGGAGGTTAGGATAATAAATATGAAAGAATACTAAGAGATTAGAAATGCATTTTCAAGCTCATGCGAAATATGCCATACACATACACATGAATAGTGAAATCTTGCACATGAAAATAATTGTACATGCATTCATGGATCATTCCGAGTATAATTGATCTATAAATTTGATTATATTTGGAACTATGGATTATATGTGTGAAAAATTAAATTATAGTGTTCAAGAGTATTTTTAGGAGATCACTTAAGGTTAAAAGAACATAAGCCATTAAGGAAGGGTAAAATGGACTTTTTGGACTCATTAAGGGTAGAAATGGAAGAAGAAATGTTGTCTTGTTACTTTAAG
>JAOTAX010042610.1:0-10812 GCA_025629825.1 Erythroxylum guanchezii
CCTTGCATTTTTCATATTTCCTTGATTTGCTTACTTTATTTTATTTTATTTTCAAATCAATCAATTCTTAATCGTCTGAGTAATTTTTCATCGTTTAATTTAATTGTCTTACGTATTGAAATTCCCTTGAGTACGATATCCAGTTCTTACTGTTTTATATTACTTGTCGACGGGGTACACTTTCTAATTGGTCTAGATAGAATTTAATTTATATTGTTTTGTTTAGACATCAACAAGTTTTTGGTGCCATTGCCAGTGATAAATTTCTTTATTGTGAGTCATTAGATTGGACGGTATTAATTGTCTCAGATTCAATTCTTGCTTCATTGTTTATTTGCGTATTTCAGTTGTTTGCTTGATTGCTTTATTTTGGTGTGTTTTATTTTCCATTCTTATTTCTATTATTATTTGCTTTTTATTTTTTTTCTATTTTGTTTATGCTCACTCGTGGTCAAAAGCTCGAGAATTTGCTACTAGATACTAAGATTGAAAAAACTGCTCGCAAGTTGCGTAAGGAAACCATATTGGTTCAGAATAGTAACACAGGAGAAAGGATTAGAGAAAAGTAGTTTGTAGAGATGGAACAACACGAAGAGAGGTTGATGCCACATACTGAAGAGAGAAGGAAGTTAACTATGATGGATTTGACTATGGAACACAACAATAGACCTATGCCTCCCATTATAAGGCCGACAATCACAGCTGTAAATTTTGAGATTCCTCATAGCATTACATCCATGGTGAGAGCATCTCAATTCGAAGGATTGCCTTTGGAGGATCCGAACACCCATTTGGAGACATTTTGGATATTTATGATTTGTTTAAGCAGAATGAAGTGTCGGAAGATGCGGTGAGAATAAGGTTATTCTCATTTTCTTTAAGGGATAAGGCCAGGGTATGGTTGGCTAGTTTGCAGTCGGGATCGATTACTATATAAGATGAGATGATGAGATTATTTTTGGCAAAATTTTTCCCTCCTGCCAAGGTTGCAAAGATGAAGAATGAGATCACTTCCTTCACTCAATATGAAAAATGAAAGTTTATACGAAGCGTGGGAGCGATTTCAGGATATGTTGGCACAGTGTCCTAGTCATGGGTTCTCTACATGGCAGCAGGTCAATACTTTTTATACAGGAATGAACCCATCGATCAGGAGTACCATAGATGCTGCCGTAGGAGGTAGTTTAATGAAGAAAACACCATATTAGGCCTACAGGTTGATTGATGAGATGGCCACTAGCAGTTTTCAGTATCATACAGAAAGCCATCTCAGACGACCTACAGGAGCTCGTGTAGTAGACAATATAGTGGCTTTATCTGCTAAAATGGATGTTTTGACGAAGAAGTTGCATAATCTGATGCACAGTGTGAGAGGAGGAGCTAGTTCTTCATTGAGGAGTTGTACTTTATGCGAGCATTATGGTGGAGATTCCCATGCATCTTCTGAGTGTCAAGTCGAGAATCCTTTTGCTCAAAAGATAGAAGAGGCCATTTATGTGAGCAATTATAACAGACAGCAAGGGGATCCATATTATAACACCTACAACTCAGAGTGGAGGAATCGTCAAAATTTCTCTTGGCAGAATGATCAGGTGGCACAACCACAATCATCCAATGCTCAGAGACAACCACCTCTAGTTTTTAAGGCTCCTAATCTTGCACCACCAGAGAAATCTAATCTCGAAGAACTACTCTCAAACTATATCTCCACTACCGAGGTTAGGAAGTAGAACCAAGAATATTATATCAGACATTTGGAGAATCAGATGAGCCAGATTGCAAGTTTGTTAAAAGAAAGACCTTCGGGTTCATTGCCTAGCACTACTGAGGCCAACCTAAGAGAACGTGTTAAGGCAATCTTATTGAGGAGTGGCAGACAGCTTGAAGAAGTTAAGGAGAAGCAAAAGATAAAGAAGTGGAAAAGAGTGAAGAAGAAGATAGTCGGGAGAGTGGCAAGGAGGCCAAGGAAGCACCAGCTACAAAGGAGGATCATCCAAGATTATTTTCTGATCCCATCACACATCCGGTAAGACCTCGGATTCCTTATCCTCAAAGGTTGAAAGGTACGCAATTAGATAAACAATTTGGTCATTTTCTCGAGATATTTAAAAAGTTGCATGTAAACATTCCTTTTGTTGAATCCATAGCGCAGATGCCTTCTTATGCTAAGTTTTTAAAAGAAATTTTGTCTAATAAAAGAAGGCTTGAGGAGTATGCCACGGTGAAGCTGAATGATGAGTGTTTGTCCATATTGTTAAGAAAGCTACCACTGAAGCTTAAGGATCCAGGGAGTTTTACTGTTCCTTGTGTTATTGGTGATTTACATATAAATAGAGCTTTAATGGATTTACGTGCGAGCATTAACTTATTGCCTCTTTTTGTTTTCAGAAAGTTAGGATTGGTAGAGCCCGAACCCACTACTATTTTGCTTCAGCTGGCAGATAGGTCAATCACTTATCCGAGGTAATCATTGAGGATGTATTAGTCAAGTTCGAGAAGTTCATCTTCTCGATGGATTTCTTAGTCCTTGACATGGAGGAAGATATAGACATCCCCATCATTCTTAAGAGACCTTTCATGGCCACTGCACGGACCATCGCCGATATGCAACGTGGAAAGCTCATCTTGAGACTTCAAGATGAAGAACTAATGTTTGATGTGTTCAATGTTATGAAGCAACCTTCTACTCTTGACGCTTGCCATTTTTTTATATTTATTCTTCTGATGCTGATGATTCTTCTATTATTTGTGCAGATTTGTTGGAAGGGGAAGTGCAAGGAATGATCAAAGAGTTAGGGGAAGAATTGCAAGAAGAGTTGGAGGATATTGCAGTTGAGTTGGAGCAGGCATATTGAACACAATATAGAGCATACGAGCCTCTCCAACGTCCAACGAAGCTATTTTCGAAGCCTTCAGTTGAAGAGCCCCCCTCTCTTGACCTTAAACCTCTTCCAAATCATTTGAAGTACGTTTATCTTAACCCACTTGAGCACTTACCAGTTATCATTTCTTCTTGTTTGTCAAGTGCCGTAGAGGAGCAACTATTGAGGGTACTGTAGGGCCACAAAAAGGCCATTGGGTGGTCCATTACAGATATTAAGGGTATAAGCCCTTCCTTTTGCACACACCATATTCTTATGGAGGATGGAAGCAAGGTGATAATGCAGCCCTTGAGGAGACTTAACCCACACATAAATGAGGTAGTGAAAGATGAGGTAGTAAAGCTTCTAGATGCAGGTATTATCTATCCCAATAATTTTTCTAGATGCAGGTATTATCTATCCCAATTATGATTATAGTTGGCTTAGTCCTGTGCATGTGGTGCTAAAGAAAGGAGGCACCACTGCGGTTGAAAATGAGAAAAATGAATTAATAGCCAATAGGAAGGTAACTGGGTGGAGAATGTGCATAGATTATAGGAAGTTGAATGATTCCACCAGGAAAGATCATTTTCCTTTACCTTTCATTGATCAGAAGATTGAGAAATTAGCTGGACATGACTTTTATTGTACCTTAGATGGATATAATGGATATTTGCAAATTCCGGTAGCCCCGGAAGATCAGGAGAAAACAACTTTTACATGTCCTTATGGTACATTTGCATATAGACGCATGCCTGTTGGATGCATTTTCTCATTAGAATGAACGGCATTTTTCCTTAATTTCTGGATTAATTATTGGGTTTTACATATATTTTACCCACTAATTTGTTTAGTTCTCTTGAATCTGCGTTTATAATAGGTCTTGTTTAATTTGTAGGAAATACACTTGTTTTTAATTGAAAAAGACCACAACAACAATTAATTTGAGGGAAGGCAAATCAAGCGTAAGGCCATATGAGGCGTTGAGATAAATAACGCTAGCTACTGTGGACATGAGGGACAGACCACGCATGCATCTAGGGGGAGGCAAAAACAAATGACACAAAGAAGCACAAAAATCATACAAAAAGACAGACCATAGGAAGAAAAAGAAGACCGCGCATGCAAAAGAAAGCAAAAAAATCACGCTTTAGCTACAAAAGGCGGCTGGACGTTTGAGTAGCATGCGTGGAGGTGATAGAAGGCAGAAGAGGACGACGCATGCAGTCAAAAAAAATAAAAAGAAGCATGCAGTGGGAGGCATGGACAAAAGTTGTGGAGACCACCAACAGAGAAAACAAATAAGTGGGGATAACGTTACAGCAAAATGAGATACTCTAGATTTACACGTTGCTAGTGGAGATTAAACAAGGTAGCTGGTTATTTTGAAAACAAACGAAATCAATGCCACCAAGGAAGCTCCAGCACATACCAATGTGACAGCTCCAAGAAAGGACCCACCAGAAGAAAATGAAAAAATCATGTTGGAGAGACACAAATATCAAGCGTCCCATGCTGGTGTGAAGAAAGGCTCTCAACGACAAACAACACAAAAAGAAGAAACAAAAAAATCACCTAGTGGAAGCTACGAGCGTGAGCAAAGGCCAGCAAATTAAAAATCAACAAAGAGGCAACTGTTGGAAAGGGACATGGGGCACTCACGTTACTCTCCACCAAGCACTCACTTATTATTTTTCATTCCTCTCCACTCACTTGATTTTTGGGGGAGCTCTCAACGTTCCTCCATTTACCCACCATTCATCTATTAACGTTACAAAAACAAAAGGAGGGACTAGCTGGAGAGGGACTACCGGGAGAAGCATCAAGGTTCTTGGTAAGGCGGGAATAACGTCACACCAACTAGAGGACACCAACAGAGGAGAGCTGGAGGAGAACGTGAGAAGATAGCTTGAGGCATGGAGCTTGAGGCAAGCAACAGGTGGAGGAGCTTCAGACACAAAAGCAACGAACAAGAAGAAGGGAGAGCAACCACCAGTCGCATGATCCACCATTGAGAGAGCTACAGAGAGCACAGTAACGCAACATTAGAGGGAGACCCAAAAACTCATTCATTTTCTGTTCTATTATTTAATTTCTCCTAATGTTGCTTGCTGAGCATAATTTCTGTGGTATTCATTCTACCACGAGTGAGTAGCTTCCCCGAAGCTTCAAGGTTGGGTTGAAGCTTTTAGCTAATTTTTATGGATTAAATCTTGGTTGATTTATTTGTATGAATTTTTGGTTTTGATTTCTTTGATTTGAGATTAATTTTGTTAGTATTGTGTTTGGCCAACCATTACTTAATGTTAGTTGTTAATTGAAGAATCGATAGGTAAAAATTGATAACGAAACTCCAAATAGGGAACTTATAAATTTCAGATTTAGACATAAACTGAATTTATAAGAGAAAACCAGGTTAGCAAAGAACTTAATGGGTTATGCTTGATTGCTAGGCTACGATAGTAAACTAGGATTATTGCATAACACTTCTTTGATACCTTGAAAAAGGATCTAAGAAACTCTAGGCTCAACCTTCTATCAACCAAAATTTGCCTAATAAACTGATCCAGGTAAAGTCCATAGAAAACGCTAAAAGCGGAACCATCCTTGAAGCTTACCACATTCGATTCGAGTAACCCCTAGAAATATTCACAATTTTCTTTAGCTTGATTTTGTTATCTTTGATAGTTAAATTTTCTTATTTTAATTCCCCATTTTTACGCAATTGCTTAGTCCAATTAATTGAGTGATCCAAGCCTAGTACTTGGGTAAGCCCTCTCCATTGTGTGCCCAAGAAGGGAGGCCTAACAGTTGTGAAAAATGAAGGTAACGAACTAATACCAATTAGGACAGTTACGGGATGGCGGATGTGTATCGATTACAGAAAATTGAACAAGGCCACTCATAAAGACCACTTCCCTTTGCCATTCATTGACCAAATTTTGGAAAGACTTGCTAAACATGATTATTTTTGCTACTTTGATGGCTTTTCTAGTTTCTTTCAAATTTCCATTCACCCCAATGACCAAGAGCGAACTACTTTCACATGCCCCTATGGTACCTTCGCATATTGAAGAATGCCATTTGGGTTGTGTAATGCACCGGCTACATTTCAGTGTTGCATGACAGCGATCTTTTCAGATTTTATTGAGGAAATTATGGAAGTCTTCATGGATGACTTTTCTATTTATGGACTAACATTTGACTCTTGTTTAGCTAATCTTGCGAAGGTTTTAAACAGGTGTGAAGAGGTTGATCTAATGCTTAATTGGAAAAAGTGCCATTTCATGGTACAAGAAGGGATAGTCCTAGGTCACTTAGTCTCCAAACGTGGAATAGAAGTGGATAAGCCTAAAACCAAAGTGATAGCAAATCTACCTCCACCAACTTCAGTCAAGGAGATTAGAAGTTTTTTAGGACATGCAGGCTTTTATAGGTGTTTCATTAAAGATTTTTCCCATATAGCAGAGCCTATGACCAATTTGTTGAGTAATGATGTGCTATTCAATTTCGACCAATCTTGTCTTGATGCTTTTTGCAAAATTAAGCAAGCCTTAACCTCGCCACCTATTCTTCAACCCCCGGATTGGTCCCTACCTTTTGAAATCATGTGTGATGCTTCGGATTATGCTGTGGGAACTGTTTTACACCAACGTAGGAATAAAGTGGCCCATATGATCTATTATGTGAGCAAGACATTGGATGATGCTCAAATCAATTATGCCACGACTAAAAAGGAGTTGCTAGTTGTAGTTTTTGCAGTGGATAAATTCAGGTCATATATCATGGGCTCAAAAGTGATAGTCTACTCGGATCATGCAGCCATCCTCTACTACTTGCAAAAAAGGAAGCTAAACCAAGGCTTATAAGATGGGTCCTTCTCCTTCAAGAATTTGACCTTGAGATTCGTGACAAAAAGGGAGCTGAGAATTGGGTCGCGGATCACCTCTCGAGGCTCACTACAGATCAGAAGGAACCCCTTCGAGAAGAACCACCAATTAATGACTCTTTCAGTGACGAGCATTTGTTATGTTGTGCAGATTACCAGAATTGTGTTATTCATTACACAAAATTGCTGCAGCAACATTACAAGTTCCATGGTATGCTGACTATGTGAATTATCCTATTTCAGGAGTCTTGCCACCTGAATTTACTTTCCAGCAGAAGAAGAAGTTCTTTTTGGAGCTCAAGCATTATATATGGGAGGAGCTTTTTTTTTCAAGCGTTGTAGTGATGGGGTGATCCGAAGATGCTTACCAAGTGAAGAAGTAGAAGCTGTCCTGAATCACTGCCATACATCCCCCTATGGAGGCCATTTCAGTTCTGAAAAGACGGTAGTGAAGGTTCTCCAAGCGGGATTCCATTGGCCTACACTTTTTAAGGATGCAAGAAATTTTGTGCAAGCATGTGACAAATGCCAGAGAGCTGGAAATGTTTCTCGGAAACATGAGATGCCCCTTAAAGGAATTTTAGAGGTTGAACTTTTTACATTTGGGGGATAGATTTCATGGGGCTACTACCGTCTTCTCTTGGCAACAAATATATTCTTTTAGGGGTAGATTATGTCTCCAAATGGGTGGAAGCAATCGCTGCACCAACTTGTGATGCTAAGGTGGTCATTAGATTCCTCAAGAGAAATATTTTCACCAGGTTTGGTACTCCTCGAGCAATTATTAGTGATAGGAGAAGTCATTTCGTCAACAGTTCATTCACCAACCTTTTGAAGAAATATGGGGTGTACCACAAGTTAGCATTGGCCTACCACTCTCAGTCTAATGGGCAAGCCGAAATTTCAAATAGGGAGATTAAGAGCATCTTGGAGAAAACGGCTAATACTTCAAGAAAAGATTGGTCTTCAAGGTTAGATGATGCTCTTTGGGCCTATAGAACAGCGTACAAGACCCCAATCGGGACTACTCTATTTAGACTTGTGTATGGGAAATCGTGCCACCTTCCAATCGAGTTAGAACACAAGACATACTAGGTTGTTCAGAAGCTTAATTTTGACTTAAAGGGAGCTGGAGAAAGGTGTTTGCTTCAATTGAATGAGTTGGAGGAGCTTCGCTTGGACGCTTATGAAAATGCCCGAATCTATAAGGAAAGAACGAAGAGATGGCATGATCAACATATTATCCAAAGAGAGTTCAAGGAAGGAGATTTGGTCTTACTATTTAATTCACGACTCAAGCTATTTCCAGCAAAGCTGAAGTCGAGGTGGTCGGGACCGTTCAAAATTGTTAAGGTTTATTCTCACAGTGTGGTAGAAATTGAGGATCCCAAAACTGGAGTATTTAAGGTTAATGGGTAGAGGTTAAAGCCTTATGTGGCTGGATTTCCAATAGAAAAAAGGGTCACTCAATCCCTCTCCAACCCTGACCCTTGAGTAACCATTTGGCCAAGTGAAGCTAAGGACTTTAAATTAGCACTTTTTGGGAGGCAACCCAAGTTTCACACCTTATTTGTTTTCATTTATTTTATTTTATTTTATTTACCCAAAATTCACATTTCTTTGTTTTAATTGCAAGGAAATTGGACCTTACAAGCGAATTTTGATGGGAGGAACTACATTTCTGCAGAAAATGATCCAAGCTCATTACAGGGAAGTTCTTGGTGCCTCTTACTCATAACTTAGCATATTACTAAATTTTGCGGTTGTTTGTGTTTGCGTATGATCTGCAGCATTTCTTAATTCGTATGCGTTATTGCCGACATTCTTTTTGTCCTTAACTATGCATATCCATGCTTACTTACCTACTTCAAATTGTAACTACGCACCTTGACATTGAGGACAATGTCCTATCTGAGTTTGGAGGGGTGAGCATCAATTTCATCAATTTTTACAAAAACAAAAAACAAAAAAACAAAACAAAAACAAAACAAAAAAAACAATTTTCCACCATTACTTTTCATTTTTTTATATAGTCATTTCTCTTGCATAGTTAAACCTCATTAAGAAATTTTGATCTTTAAAGATTTTGATTTTGGCCTCACTTTTGGGAAATTGAGAATTGTTTGGGACCTAATTGGGTTTACCTTTAGAAGGTTTGTGGATAGAATGTTCCGGATTAGTGCTCGGTTTCCAATTGTTAATCATACTCATATTATTTGATTTATGTCTTCCCATCCATTTTATTTGAGTTTTGATTATCCATTAAATTTTTAGGCAAGTTGGAACCTAGTAAGGTCTTGCCAATCCTAGAACAAGTTCTCTAGGCCTATCGAGGCAAAATGTGAGCACAAATTTAATAAGGAAGTGATTAAGGCATTTTCTTTAAATTATGAACCACAATCCAATTTTGGCTTAAAATAACCCTATATTCCCTTTGGAGCCAAGTTGAGCCTAAGTAAAATCTCTATTTCTTTGGCACCTTCATTTAACCAAGCCATAAGCCAAGCATTCCCTACCTTTCATGTGGAAATGATTATTTAGGAGTAGGTTATGTGGGGGGTTGAAAAAAAAAAGAAGAGAGAAAAAAGAAAAAAAGAAAAAAAGGCGCAAGCAAGTGAGGATTTTGCAAGTTATTGCCACTAGTATACAAGAAACTGAGTTTGGGGGAGAGTCAATTATTTGGAACTTGGGAATTCATTGATATTGAGTTAAGTCTTGTAATTGTTACCGTTTCGATAATATGTTGTCATGTTGAGTTTTGTCATTCTAAACAAAAGAAAAAAAAAACTTTCTTCCTTGTTTCCACGGTTTTACTTGCTCTTAAAAGAAAAGAAAAGAAAAAAAAGAGATCCCTTACATTTTCCTATTTCTTGAATAATTATTCCCATTTCATTTGAGCTTTTATTTTCCTTTTCTTTGATCTAAGCCGAGTTTAAACCCCAACGACCCCATTACAACCCTAATAAGACCTTTTGATCCTTTGAGACAGAGTGCTAAAAATTAGTGGAGATGGGATGAAGAATTTTGCCTATGGGATTGGTTAATTTGATAATACCTTTAGAGTCTCTTGGGTTGTAAATTGCCTTTGAATTTATTTGGATTTTCTCTACTCTTGTGAGTTGGTTGGTTTCTAATTAGACTTGAATCAAGGAGTGTGTGTTTTGAGCGAGCATTGGTATCCTTGCACTATGAAGGTGGGTATGGTTTGATAAGTGGTTAAAGGTAAATTTTAATTGGTTATTGTAATTCTGAAAATTCCAATTATTGAGTGTTCCTTAATCAATTTTGAACAACTTTTCTTAATTTTGCATAGGGACAAGCAAAAAGTTTAAGTTTAGGGGCATCTATTGGATGCATTTTCACTTTAGAATGAATGACGTTTTTCCTTAATTTCTGGATTAATTATTGGGTTTTACATATATTTTACCCACTAAGTTGTTTAGTTCTCTTGAATCTGCGTTTATAATGGGTCTTGTTTAATTTGTAGGAAATACACTTGTTTTTTATTGAAAAAGACCACAGTAACAATTAATTTGAGGGAAGGCAAATCAAGTGTAAGGCTATATGCGGCGTTGAGATATATAACGCTAGCTACTGTGGACATGAGGGGCAAACCACGCGTGCATCTAGGGAGAGGCAAAAACAAATGACACAAAGAAGCACAAAAATCATACAAAAAGACAGACCATAGGAAGAAAAAGAAGACCACGCATGCAAAAGACAGCAAGAAAATCATGCTTCAACTACAAAAGGAGGCTAGAAGTTTGTGTAGCGTGCGTGGAGATGATAGAAGGCAGAAGAGGATGACGCACGCAGCCAAAAAAATAAAAAGAAGCATACAGTGGGAGGCGTGGACAAAAGCTATGGAGACCACCAGCAGAGAAAACAAATAAGTGGGGATAACGTTACAGGAAAATGAGATACTCTGGACTTACACGTTGCTGGAGGAGAATAAACAAGGTAGTTGGTTGTTTTGAAAACAAATGAAATCAACGCCACCAAGGAAGCTCCAGCACACACCAACGTGACAGCTCCAAGAAAGGACCCACCAGAAGAAAATGA
>JAOTAX010042659.1:0-10811 GCA_025629825.1 Erythroxylum guanchezii
CCTCATTTTCAATAAAATCACATTTAATACCATTTATACCCAGAAGTTGTCAATGAATGCATGTACCATTTTTTTTTAAGTGAAAACATTCCGTATTTATGTACATATATGTTAACATGATGCATGAGCAAGAAAAATGCATTTCCTTAATCTCTCTTTGAGTTCACATGTACTGAAATTTTGGGTCCTAACCCTTAATATAGGGATGGGATGTTACAGTATTTGTTTTATTTTTGTTTTTTTAAGTATGTTTTGTATTCTAGAGAATATGGGTATGGTTGAATTTGTCCTTATTATGAGTGACTAAATTTATTGTAGAGATTAGTTTTAAACTACTTGTTGAACTCCTACTTTGTTATTTTGAATGAATGAATGCTTTTGATAAATGTTGTGTTTAAACTTTACAATATATTAAGAAATTGAATTGGGTAAATTGTGTTGGGTTATACAATGAGAGTTAGCACCCTATAGACCTACATGTATCAAGTTAATTGATTAGCTAGAGAGAGATCTTGACTAATTAGTTGATTACCCATAGGATAGCTTCATAACTAGTTAAATTGGTGGACTAATTTTGTAGATTGAGAGAATGCATAGTCATTCCCATTTAATTTGGCTAGGGACATTTGATTACACCTTGAGAGAGGGTGATTGAAACATTAGGGCATATTAGGTGAGGCATGATTGAAAAGGTAAGAGGGAGATAAGATAAGGAAAAAGTGATCTCTAATCTTTAATCTTGAAATTAAAGTTTATGCACTTTTATTATATTATTTTTTCATTGCTAGTTTGTTTAATTTAGTTTATTTTCAGTTTTTATTATTTGAATTTGAGTCTTAAACAAAACACAACTTGAATTAAGTAGTGTCTAAGCACAATCTCTGTGGGACGATATTTACTACAAGTAACGACCCATATACTTGTGATTTTTAGTGTAAAATAAGTAGTTTATTTTTGCATTCAACAAGTTTTTGACAGTGTTGCTAGGGATTGTTTTGTTTAACATCTTGTTTAGTTTGGGTGACTTTGATTTACGAGTGTTTAATACTCTTCCTTGCGTATTTGTAGGTGCATGAACACAAGGAGCATGAGAAGGTCTAACGAGCTTAGCGAAGAAGAGTTTTCAGACATTACGAGGCACATAAGAGAGCTAAGAAGAGCTAAACGTCAAGACAAAATAGAAAGGAATATGGCATAAAGAGAGCAAGGAGGAGATGAGAGGACATTGATGGACTTTATGAGGCCAGGTTTTAGTCCTCAAGGAGTTACAAGGCCTGTGGTTCAAGCCAATAACTTTGAGATTAAACCGGCACTCCTTAACATACTTTAAAGCAATGTGTAGTTTTATGGGTTGTCAAAAGAAGATCGCAATGCACATCTTGCTAATTTCTTGGAGATTTGTGACACCTTTAGGCTTAATGGGATGTCTAATGATGCTGTAAGGTTAAGATTGTTTCCTTTTATCTTAAGGGATCGGGCAAAGGCATGGTATAACTCACTCAAATAAGGGCAAATCAGTACTTGGCAGCAGCTAGCCTAAGCTTTCCTTACTTAGTACTTCCTCTTGACTAAGACAACAAGAATCATCAAAGAGATCACAAACTTTCAACAAAGTGATGGGGAGTTGTTGTATGAAGTCTAGGAGAGATTTAAGGAATTACAAAGGAGTTACCCCCACTATAACCTTCCGAGGGAGTTCCTTTTCCAAACATTCTACAATGGTGTGAATCAGAGCATAAGGGGAACCATAGATGCAGCTGTAGGAGGGCCTTTGATGAGGAAAAATATTGATGCAGCTCATGATCTTTTGGAAGTGTTGGCAAGCAATAATTGCATGTGGTCAAATGAAAGGAGTAAACAAAGTTCTAAGGAGCAAAAAGGGATGATTCCAATTGACTCGATAACAGCCTTGCAAGCACAAATTACCACCCTCACTAAGCAGTTTAGTAGCATGCAAGGAGGTCCTTCATCCACAGTCAAGCCCATGTAATTACAACATGAGTTATGTGGGAAGGAAAACTATGATACAGTTGAATGCTTCTTGATGGGAGCTATTGGTACATAACAAGTAAATTACTTGGGCCAGTCGCAAAGAGGTAATAATCCATGCTCTAACACTTACAATCTTGGGTGGAAAAACCAACCAAATTTTTTGTGGAATATTAACAATGCAGGTGGCTAAATGAGAGCCAAAGACCTCTCAGATTTCAGGAAGATCGACTTGGGTCTTTGAAGAGCAAAATAAATAGTTAATGGACGTATTAGGTTAAAAATTCTCAAGCCAAGAGAAAGGTCAAAGAAGATAAGATGAGAGTCAAAAGGGAATGGAGGCAAAGTTTGACCAGATTGTGAAGAACCACGCTTCATCCATCCATAACTTAGAGGTACAGGTAGATCAACTTGCTAATGCTTTACCTTCTAAGAATGCAAGAAGCTTATCGAGCAACACCGAAGCCAATCTAAAGGAACAACTCAAGATGATCACACTTAGGAGTGACAAGCAATTGGAGAAGCTAAGTGAGCAAAAGGATATCCAACAAAAGGAGAAAGATAAAGGTAAAGAGATAGAACAAGAGAAGGTATAAGAGAAAGAATAAGAGAAGCCATATGTGCCACCACCACCCTATAAGCCTAAGACTCCATATCTGCAGAGGGTGAGACAACATCAAGTAGACACTCAATTCTCCAAATTATTGGAGAAGTTGAAGAAGCTTCAGATTAATTTGTCTTTAGTGGAGAGTTTATACCCAAATATACGAAGTTTCTTAAGGATAATTGGTGATGAGCAGGTTGAATTCAATATGACTAAATATTTGAAGAAGCCGATGGATGGAAGTGCATGTATGAAGATTGATGTTGTGGATGATTGTGTCAAGGAAGTTGAAGAGGAAGTTGTTAAAGTGCATAGGGATGAGAGTGTGAACGAAGAGGAATTGTGTGAGGAGGTAAACAAGAGAAGTTTGAGAGAACGGATGCACCCACATCACCCTCCATTGTAAAGCCACCCATTGTAGAACTAAAGCCCTTACCTTCCCACCTGAGATAAAAATTTCCAAGTAAGGACCACACCCTACCTATCATCATTTCCAACCAATTGGATATTGAGCAAGAAGAGAAAGTGGTAGAGATCATTAAGAAGAGAATGAGAGCCATGGGATGGCAAATTTCTAATATTAGGGGGATTAGCCCCAATGTGGTGATGAATAGGATTAAACTTGAAGAAGGATGCAAGACTGTGAGAGTAAAGTAGGTTAAATCCAAACGTGTGAGATGTTGTGAAGAAGGAAGTGGTGAAACTTTTAAATGCAAGTATTATATACTCAATCTCAGATAGCGAGTGAGTGAGTCCGGTACAATATGTGCCTAAGATGGGAGGCATGATAGTGATGGAGAATGAAGATGTAACGCCCCAATGTATACCCTGGAAGTATTATAGCATGTCTAGGGTGTATTAAGAAGTGAACATAATGAATTAAGTACATCTAAGTATAGTAAGAGACATCATGGTACTTAATGTAAAAGACAAGGGTAAATGGATAATTTCTTTGCTTCGGCATGGACATAAATAAATAGACGTGAAATATATATGGAAATTTTTTATATTTTTGCTTGGATTTATGAATGTGATGTGAGGGAATTGAAAAAAGAAGTATTCCATAAGTAAATGAGATGGTTTTGGTTAAATTGGATGCATTTTTGTATTGCTCTTGCATGATAAGATCAAAGTTTGTTGATTTGGAATGTGTACTTCATTGAATGGATAGGTTCTACTAAACAGACTTCTATAATTTGGCCATATCTTGTCCTGTAGACCTCAAAATTGGATAATTTCAATTGGAGATTAAACTAGAGACATAGGTCTAAAACTTTTATTAAGGAATTGAAATCTAATTCTATCTCTTTTAAATCCTGTTTTGAAATTAAGTTATGACTATTGTCATTGTTTTCAAACAACCTATAGTTTTTAGGATCTAACTCTGATATAATTAACCAAATTTCATGAAATTAATTCCATTAGAAACTGAAGACATATGGTAATGAAATAAATTGATAAGATTATAGGCTAATGTGGGAATTAAAGGAAGAAGAAAGATCAATATGCATTTTCCTAAAGTCAACTCATGGAACAATAAGATTAAAGCACGTGTGTCCAATAGAATTGTAACACATGGTTCAATAGAATTTAACACATGGTCCAATATAATTTTAACACATAGTCCAATAGAACTGTAACAAGTAGTCTAATGGGATTGTAACACATAGTCCAATAGGATTGTGATATATAGTCCAATGGAATTGAAACATGTATCTAAGACTAAAAAATTCATGAAAAGGCATAAGGAGAGGGGAGACGGACGAAACTTTGATGGCTTAACTTCAGATTTTTCTCCTTTCTATTTGACCTCTTCATCCCATCATTTTTCACTTGGTGATTCACGTAAAACTAAAGAGGAAGGGAAGAGAAAGCATTAGAAGAGTAACTTTGCCAAATTTAAGGTTTGGGACTTCACTTAGTTGATGTCTATATTTTTGTATGTTTGAATGGATATAAAGATTTATTTGGATGTTGGAATGGTTCCTGGGATGATGCTTTAGTATTATCTTGCATAGAATTGGTTGAATATGATAAGAGAGTATTGTGTGGTGGAATTCTGTCTAGGGTTTATTGAACCAATAACATTGTTTATCATAACTCAGCCTAAAAATCTCTAAATTTAGTGATTTCAGTTGCATATGAAACCTAAGATATAGAACTAAAAATCTCTAGAAGAGACTCCGACTTAACTCTGGCTATATGATGTTGGAAATTGGTATTGAAAATGGTGACCTGATGTCATCCCTATTTTGGAGTAATGTGTGATATTTGGTCTATAGCTTATGTATTAGAAGTCTAAATGACCTTATCTTTGGTGTTCTGGAAACTAGAGATACAGATGGACAAATTTCTAGAAGATCACAAAACCCAGTTCTGACTTTTTCTATATGCATATTAAGGAAAATTTGGAGTCCGTCATGTAATTTACTTCTAGACTGATTGTTCGTCTATTTTTAGACCCACCATGAGCTTGGCCCAAATTGCACTATTTAAGTTTGTTTTTGTTTCCGATTTTTATTGAATCTTATCCAAACCTTTTTGAATGTATATGAAACCTTTCAAACACTTAA
Source organism: Erythroxylum guanchezii (assembly GCA_025629825.1). NCBI lineage: Eukaryota > Viridiplantae > Streptophyta > Magnoliopsida > Malpighiales > Erythroxylaceae > Erythroxylum > Erythroxylum guanchezii. Next base: position 5,167 of record JAOTAX010042659.1, read on the forward strand.
AAAATAAATAAAATAGGACTTATCATGCGTGTATTGGGTGATTAAACATTGAAACTTAATATTGAACATAATGCATGCTAAAAAAAACCTTACATGTACATAAATGATTTGTATGCATATTTATTGCTCATATATGTATAGTATGATTATAAAAGTGTGATTTTGACACCTTTCTAATGGTGATAAGTTATGACTTGCATATATTAACACAGATATGGATTTTATGACTTGAAATGTATATCATATAACTTGTCAATATATAAATTGTGAAATTGACAAATGGTTAAAGGAAATGTTACAGTGCCTGCTCTATTGTCTTAGTGGTGGATAGATGGGCATGCCTATAGGGTTACAGTGCAGCTGCTACAATTTAACACCACTGTTGTCAACAGTTCGATACCTTCATATATCCACAGTTTGATACCTTCGGGTATCCACAGTTTGATATCTTTGGATATCTACAGCACTCGTTATCTACAGCACTCGTTATCTACACCCACAGAAAATGTGCAGGCTTAATACAGAAAGGAAACTTAACAGTCATAAATAAGAAATACAACATGACAACATGAATAATTGATATCAATGAGCATTTATATTGGTTATAATGATGAATTTTAATAATGTACAATTATATTGACAATTTGTATCAATAAGTGTTGAATATCAATATTTGGCCTATAAATGTGCATTTTCGGTATATAGATATGTTAAAGTATATCTGCATTATGTACTTTGCTTAAGTATGCCATCATTGTTTACATGAGCATTGAATATCAATGTTTGGTTCATGAATGTAAATTTATAGTATATGAGTTGTTATTTCTGAATGTGCGTGCTAGACGAATGACTGCTGCGAATGGTCATCCAAACTAAGTGTTTTCCGCACTAAGTTTTCAATCTTAGCAAGCGTGTTAATTCGTGTAGGTCCAAGTCAACGATTAAAGAGAAAATACTTTTGGAATGTGTTTTTAGTTACAGATGATTGCATATGTAATGAAGAAAGGAAATTATATGTTTTCTTTTGAATTACCATGTATCATGTAAATGTAAAGAATTACTATTGTTAAATGATAATGTTAAGCATTGGAGAGTTTTGTAATGTGTATATGTATAGCATTGAATAGAATTGTATACGCTGAATGCACATATAGGAATTTGGTTATTATGCGTGTGGATGATTGTAGGTTCTGTATAAAGGAACGGGTGTTACAGAAAAAAGGTGAAAGGATTTCCACTAGGACCATCACAGGTTATAGAGTGTGCATTGACTATAAGAAGCTTAATTTAGCCACCAAGAAAGACCATTTATTATTACCTTTTGACCAAATGATTAAGAGGGTGACTGACCGTGCTTTTTATTATTTACTTGATGGATATTCAGGGTATAATCAGGTATTTATATACCCACAGGACCAAGAGAAGATTACTTTCACTTGTCTTTACAGGATTTTTGCCTACAAGAGGATTCCTTTTGTTCTATGCAATGCACTAGCCACATTCTAAAGGTGCATGATAGCCATCTTTGTAGATATGAATGAAGACTTCATGGAGATATTTATGGATGACTTCTTTGTTTTTGGAGACTCTTTTGATCATTGCTTGTTTAATTTGGATAAAGTGTTACAAAGATGTGAGGAGTCTCATTTATTCTTCAATTGGGAGAAGTGTCATTTCATGGTCCAAAAGGGAGTTGTTTTGGGTCATAAGATCTCATGCAAGGGGATTGATGTAGATCGAGCTAAGACTGGAGTGATTGAAATGCTCCCACCTCCTACCAACATCAAGGGCATCTGAGCATTTCTTGGTCATGCAAAGTTCTAAAGACGGTTCATCAAGGATTTTTCTCTTATTGCTAGACTCTTGACTCACTTATTAGTTAAAGATGTGTCTTTTGTGTTTGATGATGATTGTTTAAATACTTTTAACAGGTTAAAGAAGGCACTTACAACAATACCTATTTTAACGTATATTGGTCACTTCCTTTCGAGATCATGTGTGATGCAAGTGACCGTGCCATTGGTTGTGTACTCAAACAATGAAAGGAGAAGAGGCTACATACAATTTACTACGCCAACAAAACTTTGGTAAGAGCATAATCAAACTACACCACTACTGAGAAGGATTTGCTTGCAGTGGTATTTGCATGTGAAAAATTTCGTTCTTATCTTTTAGACTCTCAAGTTTTTTTTTTTTTACAGATCATGCAACGTTACGTTATCTCTTTTCAAAAAAGGATGTCAAGGCTAGGCTCATCCGATGGGTGCTTCTGCTCTAAGAATTCAACATTGAGATTAAGTACAAGAAATGAGAAGAAAATGTTATAATCGACCATCTATCGAGACTTGAAGGGGTACAAAATGAAGAGGAAGAGAAAATTGAAGAGTGTTTTCTTGATGAGGCCTTAATGATGGTAGAAAATCGTTTTCTTCCTTGGTTTGTATATATTTCCAATTATCTCTCAGGTGGTATTCTTCCTCCTAATCTCTCGCATCAACAAAGGAAGTGTTTCTTATTTCAGTGTTCTCGCTATATTTGGGATGAACCTGTGTTATATAAAATATGTGCTAACAGTTTGGTTTGCAGGTGTGTCCCTGAAGATGAAATGTTTGAAGTTTTGACTCAGTGTCATAGTTCAGTTTATACAGGACAATGTGGAGCGAACAAGACGACTGCTCTCATTTTGGAGTGTGGATTCTACTGGCCAATCTTGTTCAAGGATGCCTGAGATTTTGTATTGTGTTGTGATAAGTGCCAAAGAGTGGGCAATATTTCGAAGAGAGATGAGATGTCACTTTCAAACATCATAGAAGTAGAGATATTTGATGTGTGGGGTTTGGATTTCATGGGACCATTCACATCTTCCCTAAGTAACTCTTATCTATTGGTTGGAGTTGATTATGTGTCTAGGTGGGTCGAAGCAATAGCTACTCCAACAAATGATGGCAAGGTGGTGCAAAGGTTCATCAAGAAGATCTTTACTAGATTTGGGGTGCTTAGAGCCATCATCAATGATGAAGGGAGTCACTTTTGCAACAAACCCTTTGAGGCTCTTTTGAGGAGATATAATATCCATCATAGAGTGGTAACCCCTTACCACCCATAAATGAGTAACCAAGTGGAGGTGGAGAATAGAGAATTGAAAAAGATTTTGGAGAAGGTAGTGAATACTTCAAGAAAAGATTGGGTTTTGAATCTAAATGATACATTGTGGGCTTACAGGATGACTTTCAAAACTCCCATAAGTACAACACCATATCGACTTGTGTATAGTAAGGCTTCTTTTTACCATTGGAGTTGGAGCATAAAGCCTATTGGGCAATTAGAAAATTGAACATGAATTGGAAGCTAGTGGGAGAAAAGAGATTGTTACAACTTGATGAATTGAAGGAGTTAAAGTATGATGCATATGTAAATGCCAATTTGTACAAAGAAAGGGCTAAGAAATGACATGATGCCCACATCAAGAAGGAATTCAAAAGTGGGGACTTGGTGCATTTTTTCAATTCACGACTTCGATTATTTTCCAAAAAGCTCAAGTCAAGATAGAGTGGCCCCTTCAAGGTTATTCAAGTATTTCCCCATGTAGCTTTAGAGTTGGAAAATGATATGGGTGAAACTTTTAAGGTTAATGGGCATAGGTGCAAGCTATACTTTGGAGGGTCATTCTCACAAGAAAGGGGAGTACTTTCTTTCCTTTTACTCACTTTTTCATGATTGCATATGAAATGGTCAAGCTAATGACCTTAACTTAGCATGTTTTTCTTTGAGTTAGTGTACTTTTTCTTTGATTTGATAGTGTTTAGTTTGGTTTTGATTGGGTTTAACTTGTTTAGCCCTTCGATCTTTTGTTGTTTAGGTGCTAAATGATGTGTTTTGAGGTTACTTGAAGGTTTGTTGTTCATGTTCGGTGTTAGGTAGTTTTGAATTTCGTTGTTGGAGTAGTTTGAATTCAATAAATATCCTGAAAGGATGGAGCATTATACGGATTAGGGAGGCTATGAAGGTGAGTCTTGAGGTACATGGTGAAAATAATGTGTTAGGGAAGGATCTTGGAGGTAAAATGAGGAGAAAAGAAAAAAAGTCAACGAAGTGCAGTAAAGGCCACGACTACGATCATGATCGTCATCAGCAAGTGCTATGATCCTGTCCCAGTAATCCACAATCGTGGCCTGCGACAGAATAAATTTATCCCATGAGACTTTCAATTTAATTTTTTTACCATTTTACCCTTGCTTCACATATATATTCATTTCTAACCTCATTCTTTTCATTCACTTTCATTTTAACTTTATTTCTCTAAGTTTATAACCTCCAAATGTTCTCCCTTCTCTCTAACCAACCTTCAAACTTACACCCTCTTCCAACTTTCGCCTACTTGTAGTCCATTATGCTACGCATTAAGCAATCAGCGAAGTGTAACCAATCATCGGGAAGAAATCAATTATCGAGTCGCGGGCGAAGGAACAGAGCAGTAGATTTTAGAGCACCCTTCCCAATCTACTCAGAGGAGGATGGTATTTGATTCCAATCCCTTAGTGTTAAGCAGATAGTAGTCCTAAAATACTTCGATTTTGCTACACTAGATAGGCTAGAATTGCGAGATAGGGACGAGAATTTAGCATAAAGGATTCAGTGGAGCAAATTTATACACTTTCAAAATTCTGTCTACCAGGAGCTCAACCACGAATTCTTTACTTCCCTTCAGTTCGAAACAAGTAACCCTAAGGAAATGTGGTTTAGGTTGTAAGGGCAATCTTATGAGCTGGACCTTGAAATTATGTGTGATATTTGCAGTTTCCCTGAATCTTCCATTGTGGATCAGCATGACGACTTTCATGCTTCCCGCTATTAGAACGAACTCATTGGGCTGGAGCAGTTCCACACCTAAAAAGCCTACAAAAATATTATAAAAAGCCATAAGCACTTGTTGTTACATAAATTCATGTGTCGAATGGTATTTGACAAATCATAAACCAACAAGTGCTCAACGAAGGAATTTTTTCTCTTATGGTGCAAAAAAAAAAATCTCAGTGCGTACCTTCACATGTTATGAATGCTATTATTGCGACTCTACGTAAGAGAAGCAACAATTTAGGTATGGGAGTAGCGTCCCCTTACTTAGGGATATGCACCGGGACGCCCGGAGGTCATTTCGGCACATACCCTAGGATAAGGGAACGCTACGTTCAATCACTACACTCACTTCACATGGCATGGTATTATAATCACTTGAAAAGCATCATAAGAAATCTACAATATTTAAAAACCAACTCTTTTTTTTCCTCATTTCATTTCATGAACACCGAATGTCTACATTGTGTCTTTTAATAAGTTCTATATGTACACTCACAAAATCTAATACAGGAGTACTACATGAAAGAGGAAAATACATCAAATCTATCTAAACCACCCAAAAATCCCAGCTGACCAACCTTTGAGCCATGACTTCTCTTTCCAAAACACAATCTACAAGGCAATAGAGCCTCTCAGTAGTTAGAGTCGTCTCTCGGTCCTGAAAAGACAATGTTGCAATTTTGATGAGTTTTGCGAACTCAATGAGTGAATCATCATTGATGAATTCACCGGATCTTATACACATATCACATTTTGCATAATTACTCATTTTAAGCATACATTTATTG
>JAOTAX010042699.1:0-10804 GCA_025629825.1 Erythroxylum guanchezii
TAATTTCTTCAAATTGACCATAGTCGATAGACTTACCAGGTCTTTCTATTACTCATTTAGTCATTCACTTTCTTAGTCAGTTCCTCAATATTTCTCAGATTATTCACAAATTTCACTTGATATGCTGACATTACATCTATGTCAGATCATATCGATATTTCTTAACATACTCACATATATCATATTTCAAATCTAAGACATCTTTTATCAGTAGCACCAGCGCATAAAAATTTCATACAAACCAATTCATATCGGGCTTAGCAAATCCTTCTTTTTTAAAAACCTAAGTACACCTTGCACTCTCAATCTAAGCACACCTTGGGAACGTGATACTCTTAGAAACATTTCATCCTTCGCTTCATAGTTTACATCTCTATAGTGTCAGTACGTTTAACTCTTGTATCTATCTCACTGTATTCCATGCCTTTGGCGTGGATCCACCTAATTCATTCATTTTTCTTGAATCACTTAAATTCTAATACTGATCGATTTCACTTATCAATAACCTCTCCAATCAATCTGACATTTAACCATTTTTAGGCCTTAATCATCACAATGCAAGAGCGAACGACTCTTTCTATCATCTAACTCCTCATACAGTATTCTAATGAAATCACTTTGATAACGATTGTGATGCTTAAAGTTAAATAGAACTATACGTTGATCTCATGTTGCTATGAACTCCAAACTATAAACTTTAAGCATATCTTCGACAATTAAGATCGTCGACAATTCAAACTTTCAATCACTTGATTCTACATTCTTCGCTGCTACATGATGTTCCGACGTATTTCTATTAGGATGTATAGCTTAAATTACCATTTGTATGTTTCTAACAATCTCTTTGCTCAATCATCTTTGTTGGTACACATACTTCTTATCTCAATCACACAGTATCATTTTTCCTATTTGAACTCAAAATTCGTATTGATTTTTGATTTCTTAGTAAGATTCACAATTTCTGAGTCCTTAATTTGGGCTTTGTTCATTCGAAACTGATCTTAAACTTTCAGTGACTAATCAATTTGCCCAAAATTCAACTCCACATTCTACACTCTTTATTGCACTAGATTTGATAACCTCAATATCCAAATTTTTGATACACTGCTATTGAATTTTCTATTCAATGCATCTGATTGCAACACTAACTTTACCAGTATAGTACCCATTTGTACAATCATAATCCTTCAAATAACTCTATCTATTGTCTCTGTCTTATATGCAATTCTTTCAACTCATTATTTACCTCAAAATTAAATGATTGGTATATTTATATATACCCAAAATGTTTCTGTACATATAATGTCTCCAACTTTCAAGCAATTACTATCGCAGCAAGTTTCAATTCATATATCAAATAATCAACCCTTGAGGTTTCAATTGTCTTGATGCATATGAAATCACTTTATTATACTGCATTTGATCTTTATCCTAATCTCTTATACAAACATCATTGTATATTGCGAAATCTCCCAATCCAGACGATATAATTAATATCAGTGTGATAATTCCTCAAAAAGTCTCTTTACTTTTATCACTCATACGATTTACACGTTTTTCCTCAAGTATTCAAACTATTCTTTTCAACTTTTCAAATACATTTAACATGTCATCAAATTTTTGCTTAGATTGCTTTAATCTTCAATACCATAGTACTGCTAGGGGCAATTGTTAACTCAGACAATTATTACCAAACTTCATACGCCCCTGATTAGTTCTTGTAATTCCTTAAGTAACTAATTCCTCAATAAGGTAACATTATCTCACGTTATTTCCAATTTCCTACTTGACTCACCTTTGTCGAAAGATTTTCTCCATTCCTTAGATTTCCTCAGATTTCACATTGACTTATTCTAATGTTTGCTCATTCATACTAGTTTCTCTACACATTTCAATTTATTTGCAATCTTAACTTCCTGTGTTTGTAACACATTCATTAGGTTAAATTTGTATCTCTCGAATATATTGACACAAAATATAACATAAACCTATATACTCCTCATATTAGCAATCAATGTCTTCTCAATTTCAAAAATCCACTCATATAGTTGGATACTTTTCGTCAAATAAAAGGCATACATTCTCAGTAATATCTTCTACTTCTTATGCTTGAGTCTCCACTAGAGATATGACACCAATATTTACTTTTGATTTAATTAATAATCATTCATTCCTCGAAATGGAACATTTGATTCACGCGATATGATTCAATAAAACATCTCTACCACAGAAAGATTTCTGACCTCAATCATCTACACTGTTTCCATAATCTTTATCAATCAACTATATTCCTCATTGCTGTTTTAGATATTCTTAATACCTCAATAAATCAACAATTGTTCATGATATTTCAATAATTTCAATTTATGTCGCACTTTACATGATCAAAATACTCTTTATAATAAAACTCAATGAAATAAGAGGCATATCCATTTATTCTTATTCATCTCATGATTTTAACTATAGGGATCATAAATTACCTCTTATACCATATCCCAATATAGATCTCATATGTACTCAATCACATTATTCACCAATATAACCCCATTATCGGATATTTATTTATAATAACTGGTCAACATAACCTTGAGAACTTCTACATATATCACTATCATTTGTTTCATTTTCCATACGTACTTCCTTAATCGATTAAAATTATAGATGCATAGCCATCTTGAAATTCTGATCTCAAATTCACTAACACAATCTTATACCAGATCATAACTCTTATCACCGTAATTAAACAATCATTAAAAGTCCAAGTCCTGCCTTTCAATTCCACTTTACTTGTACACCTTAAATTTTGTCATTTCCACTTATGTATCTATTTCTTCTCAGTCAATTCATGAAAATATTTTCACATCCATATCAATTCAAGTACATATCCATAACTAAAATTCCATCATCATATTCACTGGTATAACTACAAACACTGAATTTGTGTCTAACACATCGGACTACATAATATTTCTTATTTCTAAATAAATATCCATAAACTTTCATTTTCTCATATCATGAAATGCCCATGTAAGATCCTAATTCTGGCACTCTGATATTACCTCTGTTGGACTCCGTTTTTGGAGCCTAACCCTTGACCATAAAACATGTGCGTATTATTGCTCGTCACACAAACGTGTATGTATTTCCCTGCAAATTATTTTTTGAGCCCTCATTAGCCATCATCTGTTCATCGTCATTCACATACCATTCTAAAAATTTTCCTATTTGATCAATTGATAAATGACAATTCATTCTTATGATTATGTCCTCAAACATATTGTATCTGCCAAAATTCTCCAAGAGAAACTCCACTAACCCCTTCGGGAAAAGTTCGCTGCGGCGACAGATATAACATCGCCACAGTAACCTTGAAAGATTGATTTCGCTGCGGCGAAGCCAAGGAGTTTACTGCAGCGAACGGACGAGAACTTTTGCTGAGATCCTTTGAGAAAATTTAGCCGCGGCGATCCTTGTGGTTTCGCCATGGCGAAACCCTTAGAATCTCAACCTCTAAACCTAAATTTTCCAGTGGTTTCTATATCACTCTTATCTTAACTTTTATGGAATATCATAAGACTATCCAATCCTTACTTTCATTCTAAGTTGTCCCGAATTCACTCCCTCTAAGGTAACATCATTTCATGACAATTCAACTACCAATGTTATTTCATCATACTCTCTAATCTCCACTCATTTAATTCATTTCTTACAACAAATTCTCATTCTTCACAATTTCCTATCTTTCTTTTTCCATAACATATCTCACTTATGTATATGTATGTAACAACAATTCATAATCAAAATAACCATCTCAAATCAATAACTTCCTCAAATATACTTAATTTCAACTTAACCTTATCCATACATAAACTCATGTTTCCACTCAACATCATCCATACATAATTCATAATTCATTAACATCAAAAGATAAGTGTTTTTACAAAGCTGAAATGACATTTCAAACCACAATACATCAATGCCTCAAAATTCCAAAATACTTAAGACACTTGAACTAATAATACTTGAAATGCAACTAAAACCCCATGGTTACAAAATCTAGCTTAAAATACAAAAATATGCAACTTGGAGTGATGCCTTGAATCTCAGTCACTCGGTATCTTGCTCAACACCTGAAGATGGGGAGGAATGGGTGTGAGCTTAAAAGCTCGTGGGTAACAAGTTTATAATCGAGAAATAAGCAAAAACCATTTTCAAAACTCATTGCCATGATACATTTTCGAAACCATAGTAATTTCACATTTAAAAATCATAAAATATTTATTTCATGAAATTCTCAATTTGTCAAACAATTCACAATAGCACAAATCATGTATGCATCAATCTTGTCAAACAAATCATGAGCACATAAGCACATCAGAATGGTTTGGGTGGATCCAAAACAAAACGTACTACACATTTCCCATAAGGGTCTTGCGTAACCGTGAACAGAACATACTAACATAATCCCATTTAATGGTTATGTGTAACTGTGAACTTATGGGAGTTCATGCCACTAGCAGGCTGGTGGGAGAAGCCTTTTGTCAAAGTGCACTTGACTTAACTTAGGAGACCACCACGAACCCACATAACATGTATTTCATAATCTTATAAACTTGTGGCCCAAAATGGCACATTTTTTAAACTTGATTTTTCTTAACATTTTGCCACAAAGGCATATTTCAAAAACACAATTGTTCATGAACATGAAATATGTCACATTTCGTCAACCAAATTCATACACCAACATATAGAAATTTCTTAAATTATTCAAAAGCAATAATGCAACACTTATGAAGCAATTTGAAATCATTTTATTCCCTTGCTTTAAAGGAAAACATTTATGGCTCATTCATTCTATTATAAACATGAAACCCACCTTAAGAAATCCTTGCTTATAAACATGCTTAGCGATGTCTTTTCTCTTGCTCCTCTTGCCTTTCTTGATTTCCTTTAACAATGACAACAATCCCCATTTAATAGGAATTCAAATTTGAGAACCCAAAAAGCACATGCACTAAGATAAATTCTTAATACTCAAAATTTTTCCAAAAATCCAAACCTTTAACTCAATTTTCCATGATCATTCGGATCAGGTAAATGACCAAATTTGTTAACACTTTCTTCTAGAAAATGTTCTCCATTATCATAAGTTTCTAATGACCCTAAAATCATTCAATTTGGTTCAGGACTCTAAAAGTTATGCCTCGATCATTTTTGGTTTGTTCCAAAACTAAAACAACATTCTATGTTCAACTTCCCTTTAAAATTTAAGATCCTTAAAGACTTAATTAAAACTCCATTTCATCAGAAAAATTGTAGCCCTATGTCTCTAGTTTACACCAAATCAAAAATCACTCCATTTGGATAACTAAACAAAATGTTATGCCTAAAATACCGAAGTATGTTTTGTGCTGGAAAGTTCACCGCGGTGAGCCAAAAAGTTGGCCACGGCGAACTTTTATAGAAACATACGCCGGGAGCATATTTTGCTACATTTTTCATCTTTTTACTTCCCATCTTTCACATATATCCCATCTTATACCTAAACCATCTTCTCTACTTCATTTCCACTTCATTTCAACCCAATATCATTAACAAATACATCAAAATCTATCTATGATCATTAACCCTAAAACAAAACACTTATCTATATCATTCACTAACAACTTCCCACACATTTTAAGCTATATTTGAGTTTTATTCAACCAAATCCATGAGATTTAATACATAACTTACTTGTTGAAGCTTCACAATCTTCAAACTCTTTAAGAATCTCCACAAACCCTAGCTTTTCTTTTTTTCTCTTTTTTTCTTCTCTTCTTCTCTTCACTCACGTTTTCTTCCTCTTCCAATTACAAGACAACAATTCTTTTTCTTCTATCTCATACCCTTAATAATCATCAAATGTCCCTTTTGCCCTCCAATATAAGCCTTATATCTTTTAACCTTAAATGACTTGCCCATTTTTCCCTTGATACACTCTCACAACATTAACTCTTAAATTCAATTAACCTATGTCATAAAAATCCTACTAACCTTGACATAAATAATTAGGTCCAAAATTAATCCATCAAAACTTATAATTCATTTAAATCATGCTTAATTCACAAGGAAAAATTCGGGGGGCCAACAAAAATCTTAATCCCAAAGGCTTCCATCATAAGTTGGTTAGTTATTAGGTAGAGGTTAAGAACAAGGGATCCTGCTATGGCATTTCAGATCTTCTTTGTTTACTTTGTCAAAACGTTTTCAAAACAAATGTAGTTTTAATGTAACTATTCTTAAGCTCTTCAGTCTAGAGTCTAACAACTATGATAATTTTACTATAGTAAGAGAGATTGGCCTACCATTGTGCAATTAGCTAGTAATAAGATCAAAGGGATGGGTCAAGATGCCTGTTTTCTCAAAACAATTTTCATAGGTAGTATCTGTACTTTGTGGAAAGAAAGAAACAACAAATTACACAAAGGGAATTAACTTTGATAAGTATGAACTAATAGTAAGAACAATTATTAAATCAAGGAAGTACTCTTGGCTAATAAGGTTTATGTGGGAGCTAGTATACAGATGAAGCTCAACTAGAATCTAGAATATGTGGATGTAGTAGAAAGTAACTAATGTTCCTTATAACCATTACAATTTTCCTTTTCTTTGATTATCACTAGCTCATACCTAGGCCTTCTATAGGTGATGTTTATGTATTGGTTGTATTGTTCCACTTTGTATCAACTTTTCATCTGGTTCACTTAATACAATTCATTTTTTTTAAAAAAAATAAATTTAAAAATTTTAAAAATTTAAAAAATCAAATATCTCATATTTAATTCCTGAAGTTTCTCAAAATTCACATTTAAGTTCAACTTAATTTCAAATTAATTTTTCTCTTTGAAATTTCTCTTTTATGTATAATTCTATAAATATAATTCTAATTCATAACTAGAATTAGAATTAGAATTAGATAGATTAAAAGGAGTTAAAAATTTTCTATTTATAGGTCAAGATTGACATCATGCCATGATCATCTAAATTTTGAATGTCAAAGTGATTTGAATCAACCTGTCTATGCATGGTTATGAATTATATGTAATCCTTTCATCATCCAATGTTTTGATTGAATATAGAATATGAAAATTTTTATAATCTTTTAAATCTCATCATATCATTCTTTCTAACTATTAATTGATTTTTAATTGATATTTGAAGACACCTTTTCAAATGTCAATTCACCTCGGCCAGAGAATTCTTTAGACATCCTCCCTAATTACTTTATTCTCCTTAGACATCTTCCCTAATTACTTTAGAGCGATGAATCATGTATTGATTTAGTCAACTGACTACATATGGTTCATATTATATCCAAGTGCTACCAACTAAACTAACATAATAGGTCATAAGTAGTGTTAAAATATAGTAATTCTCACATGAGATACTGTAGTAATCTCAAGTATATGGATCAATTATACAACAGTCATAACAAAGAAATCAATAGCACATAAGTAATATTCTATTTGCGATCCTCGTAATTGGGCTTGTTTAGTGAAACTTATTCTGTAATCTAATAAGTACTCTTATATTTATTTAAATATCTTCATACTTTAATTTATAAGATCAATTATTTTCTTTATAAAAAATATATATAACATGTGCTTGTTTTACCATCATATCAATATTATGTATTGATGAAACTACAACTAAGAACAATATAGGAGTAATACATAAATACAAATTAAATCTTATAATTATGATTATATTATAATTTCATTTGCACAGTAATTATTTTAAAGATATTATCTTTAATATTAGAATATTAAATATAATTAATAAAAATAGATAATACCTTTAAATTATGTTACAAAATTTAGTGCACGAGGTGGTTATTTCACTTTTCCAGTGCCACCCTGTGCCCTAGATGGATAGGGCACAGGATGACTATGGAAAAGTGAAATAGGGGATTTGATCCCTAAAATTCACGTCCCACCAATAAAGGAAATTGTAACTGGTAAAGAAGTGAACAAGCCTGCTGAAATTTTGTACTGCTTTTAGATGAAACATACGAGGATTGGTTAGGGTATACAATATCCTTTTCAGGGATCGCAAGTTTCCAGATTTTCGGCGGATGAATACGAATAAAATAGATGGCTTTGGCTTCTTTCAAAATTCTAAGGCACGGGAACGTTGTATCTTCCCAGCTTTTGGTAATTTTCAACTCGTTAATATGATTTCTGATTTGACTAGCACTGAGCTAGCCACTGATACGGATAGTTGAGCTTCATCAGTTCTATAGTTTATTTAGCAGCGATAAGAGGACAAGGCTTAATCTGGTGTCCTGCCTTTCCACTAATAACTTGGCATAAGAACATGTAATAATTTTAGCTGAAATGTAGACTTTTAATTATATAAGCATCGGTAAAGCGAGCTAAACGCATATAAAAGTTTTTAATGCTTTATTTATTTTAAAATTAGAGTTTAGGCTGATATTAGTTAGTGTTATTATTTTGGTAATAATATTATTTACTCTTAAATATACCACTTCTTAAAAATTGACACATACTCATATGCTGGACCTTTCACAAAACCTATACCCTTATAACAAATGGTAAATATCTCATTTATATTGTGTAATACAGGATTTGCATAAAATTGTCCCCAAGTTATCGTGAGGTGGCATAGGTCATTGGAGGATATCCTGGTTTTGATGAAGAGTTTGTCAGTTATTGGAACTCTAGGACCCCAAAATCAATGCTATAAAGGAATTTATGGAAGAAGTGCTGTCAATCTTGTCCACGACAAAACGTGTCCAGTGAATAGATGGCAAAATGCTGTAACGGCCCAATGACTCGTTAAGTCGGTTGCGGAGTAGTTGCCATCGAGTATGAATGTGACCATAATTGCAATTGGGTTCCGTTCCCACCGGCTCTACATCTGTTTGTCTAGTGCTCCGTTATAATGACACACGAATATGTCAAGAAAGTTATGAAGAGAACCAAAGGTCCTTAAATATACCAAGCAAACTCTTGACAAAGACAAAGAGAACAATTGAAATCACTTATTATTTTCAGTAACAATTATACTAATAAAAGTCATGCATCATATATTATAGTAAAATTTTTACCACATGTCGTAAATAACTTTTATTCTTTCAAAAAGTGAGAAAAGACGCTAAGGATAAACGAACTCAGGAGACATCTAATTGCTTAATACCTCCTCCACTAGGAACAACTATTCTAATTATGATCTCACTGTTATGTTAAAATTATCAGTAGAGTCGATGATGGTCAAAAGTTAAGTTTTGTGACTTGCAATTGAACATAAGAGTTGCATTTGATCCCGAACACCCTCGTACATCGCACAGCTTGTTTCTCGAATGGTAAAGGGACAAGCTCCAACGTTTCGATGCACATTAGTTCATTGAACTCATCAAATAAACTCCCTTTGCAATGAAAACCTCGTAAAAGCGTTTGACACAACTTCTGGCTCAAAATATGATCTTACACGAACGTTCTCATTCTCAGTGTCTTTAACAATACACTATTCTGTAATAAATACCAACTTTATGATTTCACTGTTAGAATATTAAAGTTTATGTAATTTCTGCAACTTTTATAAAATTTTCATTTTATTCATATCACTCATCCCATTTTAATGAAAGAGTATTCTTATGATGCCCATAGTTTTGATAACAATTATACTTTTAAAAGTTCTAGTGAATTACTAGAGTTTTATTTTTATCTGTTGAGTACACCTTGACACATAGAAGAACATGTAATATCAATCAGCTTAATTTGGTTCACAGAGGTCTAATATCTCAAGTATTATCCTTAATAAAAATAAGATAACCCAAAATAGTTAAGCAGAAGTTTTTCTTTTCAGAATTTGAAAGTAATTCATTAAAACCTAATCATGGGCATCAAAATAAGCATGTAAAGAGTACAAGGATTACTAGGACAAAAAATGCTTTAGGTAACGACATATTTGCAACAGTTTAAAAATGTGTTGCAAATAATTAATATAAGGCAACAGTTTTTAAAGTATTGCCTTTAATGATATTAAAATGCAACGATAATATTAATTTGTTGCTACTTATTGGAAAAGGCAACACAATTTTAAAAATGTTGCAATAAAGTCTTATATATACAACATCTGAAATTGTTACTATAGTTCCAGTCATCTATTTACTAAAAGGTATTTACTAATGTTACATATTAAAAAAAATATTTATATAGTTACTTACTAATGTATATTTAACATATAAATTTTCTCTATTTACTAATTAATATTTAAAATACCTATCAATTTTTATTTAGCAAAATTAAATTAAATGATACAATTCCTCTAAAATACGTAAAAAAAAATACTGTAATATATATAAATAACTCTAAATTTTCCATTTATTTATTTTTGAAAAATTAAAAAATTGATTGACTGATAATAATAAAATGACAAAACAAAATGTTCGGAGAGAAATTACCTCCTACGTCAAATAAGAACCAAAAGAAGCACGACGATATTAAAACATACAAGAAATAACGGCTACCCAAAGAAAACAAGGAATAATAATGTTCCAAGTGTTGGACCCCGAACTTTGATTGAATGTTAGAATTATTAGATGAGTAATTGGCAGTGAATGTAGTACGTTGTGTTACATATTTTACGATGATATTTGGAGGTTAATGCATGAAACGAGTGTTTTAAGTATGCATGTAGTGTGGGTAACAACTTTATAATTAGAAAAGTGAGCTTGTTCAGTTACTATTTATGTAACTTTTGTGAAATGTCAATTGATGAGACTTTGATGAATCGGGGC
>JAOTAX010042790.1:0-10798 GCA_025629825.1 Erythroxylum guanchezii
AATTTAAATAAAAATAATTTATTAGTAATAAAAATAAAAATAATTTATTTTTAAGTTTTATTTAATTTATAATTATTTTTAGTAATAAAATGTTTATTATTATTTTAAAAACTTTGAGAAAATTTTGCAAAAAAGTCCCCCAATTTTTTAAAATTTTCAGTATCGACCGGTATTTGACCAGTATTTTGAATACCGGCCGGTACAGTCAAAATTGGCCAGTACCGACCGGTATTTTTTGCCGGTACCGAAGATGAAATCTAGGTACCGTTTTTCGGCCGGTACGGAACGGATTTCAATACGTTGCGTTTAATGCTACCGTTTTGCTGCTGTTTCTACCAGCGTTTTCCTTGGACTACTGTGATCTTTTATAATTAAAATTAAGTGCATTTCCTACAATTAAACATGAATAATTATAAATGCAAATTCTGGTAAACTAAACAATTTAGCAAGAAAAATATATATATAACATAATGATTGTATGCAAAAACTAAGAGAAAATGCCACTCATTCTAATGATAAAAATACATCTAACAAATGCCCCCAAACTCAAACTTTTGCTTGTCCCTAAGCAAAATTAAGAAAAATTGTTCAAAATATATTAAAGAGCACTCAACAATTGGAATTTTCAGAATTGCTGTAACTAATTAAAATTTACCGTTAGCCACTTATCAAACCATACCCACCTTCATAGTGCAAAGATACCAATGCTCGCTCAAGCACACACTCCTTGATTCAAGTCTAATTAGAAACCAACCAACTTACAAGAGTAGAGAAAAGCCAAATAAACTCAAAGGCAATTTATAACCGAAGAGACTCTAAAGATATTATCAAATTAACCAATCCCAGAGGCAAAATTCTCCATCCCATCTTCACTAATTTTTAGCACTCCTTCTCAAAGGATCAAAAAGTCTTATTAGGTTTGTAATGGGGTCGTTGGGGTTTAAACTCGGCTTAGATCAAAGAAAAGGAAAATAAAAAGCTCAAATGAAATGGAAACAATTATTCAAGAAATAGGAAAGTGCAAGGGATCTCTCTTTTTTTTGTCTTTTTTTCTTTTTTTTAAGAACAAGCAAAAACCATAGAAACAAGGGAGAAAGCCACTTTTTTTTTCGAATATAGAATGACAAAACTCAAACATAACAACATGTTATTAAAAACGATAACAATCACAAGACTTAACTCAATTTCAATGAATTCCCAAGTTCCAAATAATTGACTCTCCCCCAAACTCAGTTTCTTGTATATTAGGGGCAATAACTTGCAAAATCCTCACTTGCTTGCACCTTTTTTCTTTTTCTTTTTCTTCTTTTTTTTGATTTTTTCATTTCTTTTCATTTTTTTTGTATTCGTTGTTTTCATAATTTTTTTTCAACCCCCCACATAACCTACTCCTAAATAATCATTTCCACATGAAAGGTAGGAAATGCTTGGCTTATGGCTTGGTTAAATGAGGATGCCAAAGAAATAAGGATTTTACTTAGGCTCAACTTGGCTACAAAGAGAATATAAGGTTATTTTAAGCCAAAATTGGATTGTGGTTCATAATTCAAAGAAAATGCCTTAATCACTTTCCTATCAAATATGGGCTCACATTTCGCCTCGATAGGCCTAGAGAACTTGTTCTAGGATTGGTGAGATCTCACTAGGTTTCAACTTGCCTAAAAATTTAATGGATAATCAAAACTCAAATAAAATAGATGGGAAGACTCAAATCAAAGAATATGAGTATGATTAAATAATTAGAAACTGAGCACTAATCCGGAACATTCTATCCACAAACCTTCTAAAGGTAAACCAAATTAGGTCCCAAGCAATTCTCAATTTCCCAAAAGTGAGGCCAAAATCAAAATCTTTAAAAATCAAAATTTATTAATGAGGATTAACTATACAAGAAAAATGACTATATAAAAAAATGAAAAGTAATGGGAATTTTTTTGTTTTTTTATTTTTTTTATTTTTTTTGCAAAATTGATGAAATTGATGTGTAATGGTATTTTTTTTTTGCAATTGATGAAATTGACGCTCACCTCCCCAAACTCAGATAGGACATTGTCCTCGATGTCAAGATATGTAGGCACAATTTGAAGTAGGCAAGTAACCATATATATGCACAGTTAAGGACAAAGAGAATGTCGGCAATGATGCTTACGAATTAAGTAATGCTACAGATCATACTCAAACACAAACAGCCGCAAAATTTAGTAATATGCTAAGTTATGAGTAAGAGGCACAAATGACGTCCCTATAATGAGCTTGGATCATTTTCTACAAAAGTGTAATTCCTCCATCAAAATTCACTTATAAGATCCAATTTCCTGCAATTAAAACAAAAGGGAATGTGAATTTTAGGTAAAATAAAATAAAATAAATGAAAACAACTAAGGTGTAAAACTTGGGTTGCCTCCCAAGAAACGCTAATTTAAAGTCCGTAGCTTGACTGGGCCAAATGGTTGCTCAAGGGTCAGGGTTGGAGAGGGATTGAGTGAACCCTTTTTTCTATTAGAAATCCAGCCACATAAGGCTTTAACCTCTACCCATTAACCTTAAAGACTCCAATTTTGGGATCCTCAACTTCTACCGCACCATGAGTATAAACCTTAACAGTTTTGAACGGTCCCGACCGCCTCGATTTCAACTTTCCAGGAAATAGCTTGAGTTGTGAATTAAATAGCAAGACCAAGTCTCCTATTTGAACTCTCTTTGGATAATATGTTGATCATGCCATCTTTTCATTCTTTCCTTGTAGATTCGGGCATTCTCATAAGCGTCCAAGCGAAGCTCCTCCAACTCATTCAACTGAAGCAAACGCCTTTCTCCAGCTGCCTTGAAGTCAAAATTAAGCTTCTGAATAGCCCAGTATGCTTTGTGTTCTAACTCGACTAGAAGGTTGCATGACTTCCCATATATAAGTCTAAATGGAGTAGTTCCAATTGGAGTCTTGTACGCTGTTCTATAGGCCCAAAGAGCATCATCTAACCTCAAAGACCAATCTTTTCTTGAAGTGTTAACCATTTTCTCCAAGATATTCTTAATCTCCCTATTTGAAATTTCAGCCTACCCATTAGATTGAGGGTGGTAGGCCAACGCTAACTTGTGGTATATCCCATATTTCTTTAAAAGGTTGGCGAATCAGCTGTTGACGAAATGACTTCCCCTATCACTGATAATTGCCCGAGGAGTGCCAAACTTGGTGAAAATATTTCTTTTGAGGAATCTAATGACCACCTTGGCATCACAAATTGGTGCAGCGATTGCTTCCACCGATTTGGAGACATAGTCGACCCCTACAAGAATATATTTGTTGCCAAGAGAAGACGGTAGTGGTCCCATGAAATCTATCCCCCAAACGTCAAAAAGTTCAACCTCCAAAATTCCTTTAAGGTGCATCTCATATTTCTGAGAAATATTTCCAGCTCTCTGGCATTTTTCACATGAAATTTCTTGCATCCTTAAAAAGTGTAGGCCAATGGAATCCCGCTTGGAGAACCTTTGCTACCGTCTTTTCAGAACTGAAATGGCCTCCATAAGGAGATGCATGGCAGTGATTTAGGACAGCTTCTACTTCTTCACTTGGTAAGCATCTTCGGATCACCCCATCACCACAACGCTTAAAAAGAAAAGGCTCCTCCCATATATAATGCTTGAGCTTCGAAAAGAACTTCTTCTTCTGCTGAAAAGTAAATTTAGGTGGCAAGACTCCTGAAACAAGATAATTCACTTAGTCAGCATACCATGGAACTTGTAATGTTGTTGCAGCAATTTTTTGTAATGAATAACACAATTCTGGTAAATCTGCACAGCAGAACAAATGCTCGTCACTGAAAGAGACATTAATCGGTGGTTCTTCTCGAAGGGTTTCCTTCTGATCCGTAGTGAGCCTCGAGAGGTGATCCGTGACCCAATTTTCAACTCCCTTTTTGTCACGAATCTCAAGGTCGAATTCTTGAAGGAGAAGGACCCATCTGATAAGTCTTGGTTTAGCCTCCTTTTTCGCAAGTAGATGGCGGATAGCTGCATGGTCTGAGTACACTATCACTTTTGAGCCCACGATATAGGACCTGAATTTGCTCACTGCAAAGACTACAGATAGCAACTCCTTCTCAGTCGTGACATAATTGATTTGAGCATCATCCAATGTCTTGCTCACATAACAGATCACATGGGCCACCTTGTTCCTTCGTTGGTGTAAAGCAGCTCCCACGGCATAATCTGAAGCATCACACATGATTTTGAAGGGAAGGGACCAATCTGGGGGTTGAAGAATAGGTAGTGAGGTTAAGGCTTGCTTAATCCTGCAAAAAGCATCAAGACAAGATTGGTCGAAATTGAATGGCACATCATTACTCAAAAAATTGGTCAAAGGCTTTGCTATATGGGAAAAATCTTTAATGAAATGCCTATAAAAGCCTGCATGTCCCAAAAAACTTCTAATCTCCTTGATTGAAGTCGACGGAGGCAGATTCGCTATCACTTCGATTTTAGCCTTATCCACTTTTATTCCACGATTGGAGACTAAGTGGCCTAGGACTATTCCTTCTTGTACCATGAAATGACAGTTCTCCCAATTCAACACTAGATCAACCTCTTCACACCTGCTTAAAACTTTCGCAAGATTGGCTAAACAAGAGTCAAATGTTAGTCTATAAACAGAAAAGTCTTCCATGAAGACTTCCATAATTTTCTCAATAAAATCCAAAAAGATCATCGTCATGCAACGTTGAAACGTAGCTGATGCATTACACAACCCAAATGGCATTTTTTGATATGCGGAGGTACCATAGGGGCATGTGAAAGTAGTTCGCTCCTGGTCATTGGGGTGAATGAGAATTTGAAAGAAACCAGAGAAGCCATCCAAGTAGCAAAAATAATCATGTTTAGCAAGTCTTTCCAAATTTTGATCAATGAATGGCAAAGGGAAATGGTCTTTACGAGTGGCTTTATTCAATTTTTTGTAATCGATACACATTCGCCATCCTGTAACTGTCCTAGTTGGTATTAGTTCGTTACCTTCATTTTTCACAACTGTTAGACCTCCCTTCTTAGGCACACAATAGACAGGGCTTACCTAATTACTATCAAAAATCGGGTATATAATACCCGCAGCTAACAGCTTTAGGACCTCTTGCTTGACCACGTCCTTCATGTTTAGATTTAGCTTCCTTTGAAGTTCAATTATAGGTTTTGCATCATTCGCTAAGTGAATTCTATGTGTGCAGAAAGACGGGCTAATTCCCTTCAGGTCTGAAATTTTGTACCCAATTGCATGCTTATGTTTTCTAAGCACTCTTAAAAGTTTATCAACCTGCGCAGGGCTTAAAAGATCATTAACAATGACTGGATAGGTTGAATTAGGCCCCATAAATTCATACCTAAGGTTAGGACGCAACGGTTTCAATTCCACATTCGGAGTTCTTCTTTGTCCGAATCAGGTGATGGTTTCAGTTCAAGTTGCACAAGTTGCGTAGATTTTTGCAAAGGTTGCTCATCGAGCATCTGTGCGAATTCAAAGACTTTTGACTCCTTCTCTGCAAATTCTGTCGTACTCCCTACGGTTGCTACAGCTTTCACTAAGCAGTGTTCCAACAAATCCTTTGGATGAGATTTTCTGAATTCAATACTAACCAGCTTGTCAATAAGGTCCGCCCTTAAACAAGAATCTTTGTCATCCATAGCCTTCATTGCCTTTCCCAAATTAAACTCGATTTCTTCCTCTCCTACTCTCATAGTCATTTTTCCATTCTTAACATCTATGATTGCTCCAGCTGTGACTAAAAAGGGTCTCCCAAGTATAATGGGCAGGTTAGTATCCTCCTCCATTTTTAGCACAACAAAGTCTATCGGGATAAAAAGACTTCCAACCTTGAGAGGCACATTTTCCAATATCCCAATGGCAAATTTTATGGACCTGTCGGCTAGCTGCAATGATATAGTGGTTGGTTTAAGCTCTCCGATGTTCAATTTCTAAAAGATAGATAATGACAATAAGCTCACACTTGCCCCCAAATAGCGTAATGCTCTCCTAATTGTTGTAGTCCTAATTTGGCAAGGTATAGAAAAACTTCTCGGATCTTGAAGCTTAGGAGGGAGTTTGTTTTAAAGAATAGAACTTGATTCCTCTGTAAGAGCCACAGTCGCATATTCTTCTAGCCTTCTCTTGTTGGATAAGATTTCCTTTAAGAACTTGGCATAAGTAGGCATTTGGGTAAGGGCTTCCGTGAAAGGGATGTTAACATAGAGCTTCTTCAGAATGTCAACAAATTTTCCAAATTGCTGGTTTAGCTTAGCTCTATGAAATCTTTGAGGGAATGGGATCGGTGGCTTATATGGTGGTGGTGGTATATATTTTTCCGGCTCAGGTGATTGTTGCATAGGTTGCACATCGAATTGCACAGGTTGTGTATCTTGATCTGTTCCTTCAAATTCCTTTTCAGCTTTGTTCTTCTGCGCCATAGGTTCCAAAATCTTTCCACTCCTTAATACCACTGCCTTGGTTTCCTTTGGAGCCTCCGGTTGTGCTGGTAGCTTACCCTTGTCAAACCTTAGTGATGCGGCTTGCTGCGCAATCTAACTTTCAAGCATCTTATTATAGACCGCCAATTGGTCCATTCGGGTAGTAAGTTGCTGAATCAAGTCCCCTTGCTTCTGCATAAAGGTTTCCATCATTGATTCAAGGTTAGACTTAGGTTCAGGTGGAGTTTGTTGTCTTAAGCTTGGGAAACTTGGGGGTCCACGGTTTTGTTGTTGCTAGGTTTGTTGATAATGCTGTTGATTTTGTGAGTAATGGTTTTGGTTAGGGAAACTTTGGGGTGGCTTGGATTCATAAACGTAGCTAGGTGGGGCCCAGTGGTACACTGGGCCCCCCAAATTTTTTTTAAAAATATTTTATATATATATAAGGATGAAGTTATTTGGGAGTCAGTGGTATATTGGGCCCCCCAAAATTTAAAAAAATTAAACATTTGGGCCCTCCTACCTTAAATTTCTGGCTCCGTCCCTGCTTGGATTGTTAAGACCATGAGAAATTTGGGTGGTTTCGCCATTCAGGATTATAAGTGTTCGAGAAAGCTCCAACTTGGTTCTTCTGCCCATAATTTCCCACAAAATTCATATGTTCAGCCCCGAATTCTTGCCCAAAGTTCTGAAATTCTGTACCCATACTCAATCCAAAATCCTGATCCTGTAAGGCATTCACATTACTCACAGTAGCTGCAGCAAACTTATCCACTTTCCTTGAAAGAGCTTCAAATTTCGAATTCAACAAGGTAAAGGCATCTAATTCGAAGACTCCTTGAGGTTTCTTCCCTTCTTGCTTAACCTCTTTCCGATCATTGTCCCACTGATAGTTATTGTAGGCAATTTTCTCCAATAACATGAAGGCCTCGTCTTCATTCTTGTCCATTAAATCACCTCCAACAGCAGCATCTATTGTACTTTGCATAACTGGAGAAACACCGTTGTAGAATATTTGCACAATCATCCACTTCAGGACACCGTGATGTGGACATTTGCGTTGAAGCTCCTTGTACCTCTCTCATGCTTTGTACAACGACTCATCTTCTTTGGGTTGAAATGAGGAAAGCTCACTTTTGAGCTTTGCAGTCTTTCCAAATGGAAAATATTGAGCCATAAAAGCCCTGGACAACTCTTGCCAATTGTTTATCGAACCAGGTGGTAATGAATGGAGCCAATCCTTAGCTCGATCTCTCATAGAAAAAGGAAACAATCGAAACCTTATAGCATCCTCAGGTATCCTGTTCTGCTTCAACATTTTACAAATCTCCAAAAATTGTTGCAGGTGGACATGCAGGTTTTCTGTTGGGTGCCCTCCGAATTGATTCTGCTGCACCATTTCTACAAGGCCAGGTTTTAATTCAAAATTATTTACTTACACGGGGGGCCTTGTAATGTTTGGGCGAAATTCTCCAAAATCTGAGACCGCATGATCCCGCATAGTTCTCTGATTTTATTCGTCCATTTTCGATTCGACTGTCTCTTCTGTTGGAAAAGTTGTAGTAAATTCGAGTTCGATTTGGCGTTCCTTCACAGGCTGTGCACTAGATGCTCTTACCCATTCTTTCCTAGCTTTTGCTTCCTTCCTTAGTACCTTAGCTGTCTTCTCGATTTCAGAATCAAATAATAATTCTTCAGCACTAACGGATTTTCACATAGACTAAGTATAACACAGCGAGATCAAACGCAAGGTACAGAAAACACAAAATAAGAAGTAAACAGTAAAAAGAATTACTAAAACAAAAATTAATTCTAACAAAATCTATTAACACAAAATAAGAAAAGAAAAGAAAAAAAACAAAAATGTCCAATTTAACCAAACAATCGGTCGCCTAATATTACTCAGGGATTATTCCCCGGCAACGACGCCAAGAAACTTGATTCGGCTCCGCAAGTTCACGGGTCTCAAGTAGTATAGTATAATATCGTCCCACAGGGAGTAATTGTATAAGTATCAGGCTTTGATCACTTAATTAATTGGACTAAGCAATCGTGTAAAAATGGGGAATTAAATTAAGAAATTTAACCATCAAAAATAACAAAATCAAAGCTAAAGAAAATTGCGAATATTTCTAGGGGTTAATTCGAATGGAATATGGTAAGTTTCAAAGATAGTTCCACTTTTAGCACTTTCTATAGACTTTACCTAGACAATTTATGAGACGAATTTTTGGTTGATAGAAAGTTGAGCCTAGAGTTTCTTAGATTATTTTTCAAGGTATCAAAGGAGTATTTCGCAATAATCCTAGTCTACTATCGTAGCCTAGCAATCAAGCATAACCCATTAAGTTCTTTGCTAACTTGGTTTTCTCTCATAAATTCAGTTTATGTCTAAATCTAAAATTTATAAGTTCTCTGTTTGGAGTTCCGTTATCAATTTTCACCTATCAGTTCTTCAATTAACAACTAACGTCAAGTAATGGTTGGCCAAACACAATACCAGCAAGATTAATCTCAAATCAGAGAAATCAAAACCAAAAATTCATACATATAAATCAACCGAGATTTAAACCACAAAATTGGCTAAAAGCTTCAGCTCAACCTTGAAGCTTTACGAAAACTACTCAATCATGATAAGATGAAAACCACAAAAATCAAGATCGGCAAACAACATTAGAACAAATCAAATAATAAAATAGAGAAGGAATAATCTCTTTTCTAAGTCACCCTTTATTTCTGCTCACTGTGTACGTTGCTGCGCCTCTGCTTGGTCTACCTCCTGCATGCTTGAGTCTCCTTGGTTGGTCTTTCTTCCACTTGCCACAACTCCACCAGCTACTCCCCTCTTGCGTTATTTTTCCTTGTGTTTTTGTGGCTGTAGAGTTGTATTTTTTGGTGGGGTAACGTTGGTGCTGAATGTAGAGTCCTCCCCTTGGTAACGTGAGTGATGAATGTAGAGTGAATGGAGCCCCCCTCTTGGTGTACTATTGATAGAAAGTTGCTGGTGTACGTTGAGAGCTCCCAAAATGTCAAGTGAGTGGAGAGAAATGAAAAATATGAGTGAGTGCTCGGTGGGTCTCCCACTCGGTGTTGTAACGTTAGTGCTCCCCCCAAGCTCCAAGTATCTCCCCTTTTTTTATTTTCACCGGCTACTCCACAAAAGTCCTCATCTCCACAGTATCCAGCCACGTTCCTTCGATGAATGTAGCGTTTTGATTTGCTAAGTGTTTTTTTTTTCTTGACTGCGCTGTTCTCTGGTGGGTCCTTTGGAGCTGATTTGCTCTTTTGTTTTGGCTGCATTATGCGTGATTTTTTTGTCCTTCAATATGGTGCGTCAGGTCCCCCTTTCCACTACCAACGTTGGAGAGTATTCTTTTATTTGTAGTGGAACGTTAATGCCCCTTGTACTCTAGCTCTCCTCTCCTGGTGGGCCACGCATTTCCCTCTGTGTAGTGCCGAGTCGCTAGCTGTTCACGCTTCCACCTGTTGTTACTTAATTCACGCTACAAGATGCTTAATTCCTTCAGCCACCATGTAGCCACATTTTTTTCTTTTTCACGTTGCCGCTAATTCCTTTGTCTTTTTATGTATTGAATGCCTTTCACTCTCATGCATGATGTTCTTGTGATTTTTCTTTGTCGGAGTAGTGGACCTCTGTAGCAGCAGATGTGACAATTTAAAATCCTCACTCCCTTCAACCTGGCTCACTTGGTGTTGTCGTTTAATGCTACCGTTTTGCTGCTGTTTCTACCAGTGTTTTCCTTGGATTACTGTGGTCTTTTATAATTAAAATTAAGTGCATTTCTTACGATTAAACATGAATAATTATAAATGCAAATTTAGGTAAACTAAACAACTTAGCAGGAAAAATATATATAAAACATAATGATTGTATACAAAAACTAAGAGAAAATACTACTCATTCTAATGATAAAAATGCATCCAACACAAGCATAATTTCTTTTTTTATTCTTATTCTTACTTACACCTGTGACTGTTAAATCACAGGCGTGATTTATTTTATTTTATTCAATTAGTATGATATTTTTTTACTGAATATTTTTTCATATTATAATTTAAATATATTTATACTTAAATAATAGTTAATGAATTAATTTTGATATAATTAATTAGTTATTATAATATAATCGATTAATTATATATAATATATATATATATATAATAATGTTATTATACATGTTTAGTATAAAATAATGAATAATAATAAACAGTTTGTACTATTTAAATATACTTAAATAATGGTTAAATAGTTAATTTTGATATAATTAATAGTTATTAGAATATAATAAATTAATTCAATTATTATTGGTATATAATTAATTATTTG